>JAPMUY010005243.1:0-105000 GCA_026901105.3 Galaxias olidus | reverse complement strand
ATTTACTATTGTTTAGATTTACTATACTTGTGTTAAATTCAGTTTACACGTTGCTGTTCTTATGTACAAATGCATGGCGCAGTTTTATACTATAAGATAACGGATGTATTTGTATTATCTTAATGCCTATCACCATGTGTGGACTAGAAGTACTGCAAACCAAAAAAAAAAAAGGTGTTGTTTGGATCCGCAGATAGCCAAGGTGATGAAACCAGTTCTTTTTAAACTATTCCCTCAGTCAGTTATCAACATTCAGTCGGGCACAAAGAACATTCCCAATTGGGAATGTCTGTCTATTTGGACGGAACTACCTCAAGCACCTCTAACCACACAGCTCTGAGCCTTGATAAGTAGAAGGTATTATCTTCCAGCTAAACATAAACAGGTCCTGCTGGGGTTCTGCACTTGGGAAGCCATGGGAGCCTAAAGCAGGAAGTCTGCACTCATTCTCTCTCTTTTTATTGCTCTTTGATTACTGTGCCAAATTGTTTAATCAGCTCCAAAGCCACAAGAAGGCTGCAGCGGTACACTGCCCCAAGACACAGCCTCTTTTTATTTGAGTGCTATTTTTTATGTCTCTTTATCTGGGTACAGGTGGAAGTGGAGGACTGTGTAAAGCTCCAGCAGTACCGTACCACAATGCCTTGCTTGAGTGAAAAAGCACACAGAGTGTCAGTGGGAGCCATGCCCCAAACTCAGCCACCCAAAGGAAGGCCAGGCCAGGAGAGCATGTCTGAGACAGAGCCTTGTGAAGCCCAGTCTATGTTTGTCTTCCAGCAGCATCTGGACTCTGGTGTGTTACACTGTGAAGGATAGATGGTAGGCCAATCAGTGAGACAGCTATATGGTTTCTCTCTCTCTCTCTACAGTATCAAATCCAATGGACATGTTCTTGGCTTGAGACCTGTAAACCACTGCAGCGTGTTTGGGTCTGCGTGCGATCATTTGACTCATATTTACATGAAGGCATGCACATACTTAAAGACACACACACACACACACACACACAAACACACACACACACAAACACACACACACACACACACACACACACACACACACACATCAAAACACCTATTCAACAGGAGAGGAGGCCTGCATGTGGGGTGCTAAGGTATGGTCTTTTGTAGTGCCCTGATGCATTTGTGGCCCTTCCAGGATCATTTGACCGCTGGCCATGACTAAATCCTGTTTCTACCTCCCTTGTCCCTAGGCAGCTGAGTGCTGGACCAACCTGTCAGCCTTTGTGTTGCTTCATATACACAGAGTGCCAGCACCCCCCTGATTAGCCTGTCTCCTGACAGGCCTGTCCAGTAATTCTTCACTTCCTCTCCTCTTACAAAACCCAGGCCTCAATTCCTCCAGACAAACACACAATTGTAACGTTTTAAGACTTACCTTGCTTGTCCTGAGGAAGAAGTCGCTCAAAAGGTTTATTGACTGGTTCTTTTTAAACAGGCAAGTTGGATGTAATTAGGACTCAGGAATAAAAAAAGTTGCTTCCTACTTAAAGAAAGCACGTAAAGCTTGCGTAACTGTATCGCTAGTTGCACAATCTTGCAGGAATGAAAATGATCCAAACATGCAAGGAATATTATACAATCTAATCATCGTGGTTCATCTCAGTCAATCTCCTTTGGGGGTTGGTGAGGAATAAACTTAATTATATCCAGTGTAATTGAATGTCATACAGTCCTTGTACGTGAGATGAAGACACAGTATTTCACTGTAAAATAGCAATCAGCTTATAGTTATAGCTAAGCAAATAGTTTCTGTATGATTTCACAACGTTGACAAATTGCTACATATTCAGAGGGGAAATAAAAATTGTGTTCTCCTCTGTCACACAACCTAGCTGTGCTCGGCCCTCAGGAAACCTCAAATCTTTTTCCATCTTTTCCCATGTGGAATTTGTCAGTCCGTAGTCATGCCAGCAGTGCTCTTTACAGTCTAAACTGGATCTACAAATGACGACCCACTTATAAATTTAACACATGATGTCATACATCTGGCCCATGTTAGCCAATGAATGAGAGGGGGAGTGACAATAACAGTATAATCACATGGAAACATGTTTTTCTAGAGCTCAGACACGTTACAGTATCCAGACTCACAGTCTGTAAATAAAGCAACATATTAAACATCAGCGGCAAAAAGTAGCCAAAAATGAATGATAATTGGCCACAGTAGAAATAGATCAATTCAGACATTTGCATTTTGAATCCAGTATAACTTAATATTTTCTTTCCCTGCCTTGTGATTTTTTACATCTTTGCTTAGACTCCCCATTCCTCCATAGTGATGTCTGAGTGTCTGGCCGCTGCCAGTCATCCCTAACCATTCCTGAACCTCACATTTCCTCCTTGGTCTCTCCAGTACACCCTTGCCTGAGGCCTGTGCCACTCCCAGAGGAACCCTGAGCCCCTGGCTTACCACATGGACAAACAATTGTTCTCTGAACGAAAAGAGACGTAAGGTGCACATCCAACAGGGGGCTGGGGAATAGGATCAGACTTGGTATGAGCATCCTAAATGCCATAAAAAGCCACAGACGTAGGCATGACCGACATGTGATCGTAATATGCCAACCCCCACCACCCTTTCCATTCACTACGGCGTACATGTTCTGAAAACCATTGTGCAGGTGACAGGCCATTCTTCACTGTTGGCTTCTGCCAGGCCCTGGTCAGAAAGTGGACGGGATGGGTGGGGGAAGTGGGGGCACTACCCTCTGACCGCCTGAGACGAGGATACTAGACAGAGCGGAGAGAGGCTGCAGCTGTCAGGGGGTCAGTGATAGAGACCCCTGGGAGCCAGTGACCCCCAGCAAGACAAGGTTCTGGGAGAAAAGCAGGCTAGCGCTGGAGGAGCATACACGAGGCAAGCAGAGATAGGACAACCACACTGAATACATGAGTAGCCTTGGATGTTATACGGTAGACAGTCATCTGGGGGTGTTGGGGGGGGGGAGGGGTAGATGTAGATGATTTATTACACTGTATATATTGCACAGGGTTCAACGACGGGATCGTTTCGCACCAAGATGAATTTGCACATTGATCAATCCCATATTGCAGGAGCCTTGGAAGAAAAAGCATATGGAACACACTATGCATCAGCCAAATGAACCTAACTGTAGAGAACCTCTAGAGCATTTAATTAACATAAGAGTGATGCTCTAAGTATTCACCAGATTAGAAAACCTACTAATGGTCAGCGGAGTATCGGAGCATGTCATTTTGAAATTGACATATGCATTTCATATGAATGGAAGAATTTCTAATGGTAAAACAATCTGGGGACTTGATTGGAGTAGCCTGCAATTCCAATTAAGAGTGCAGGTGGAGTGACTACACGTATCTATCACAAGGTGACATTGAACTATAAAAACTCAAGAGGAAATGAATGAGAAAATAAAAAGCCTTGGCAGTTCAGCCAAGTATCTTTAAAAAACTATTCCTATTTTTTTCTCCATGGGAAGAAAGCCAGGTTTCTGCAGTGTTTTCCACTGGAGTCATTCACACAGAAGTGTTTGGGACAAAGTAATCAGAGAAAGAAAATCTATCATTCCTTTTCTTTTTTTCTTTTCTTTCTTCTAAGCATTGGCTTGGGACTTCCACAGTCGAATCGGATTATAAAACGTATTCAGAAAGAGGATCTGCCTCAGTGTCAGAACGAAGTCCAAGTCGTCAACCTCACGGCCAGGGTGGGCAGCCTTTGGCTGACAGTTCTAGGGCAGCCCTGTGTTTAAACAGCCGATGCGTCATCCTCCCTGAGACAGGAGGTCTGGCAAGGTGATGTTTATCATAACAAAGCTTCCAGTATTTTATGAACACCGCAAGTTAAAGGTGACAGTTGAAGGACAAGTTGAATAACGAAGACAGTTGTTTGCCAGGACTCTGCAACAAGGACCGTGCAACCGTCTTTCTTCTCCTTTATTTCAGTGTCTCTGCGCCTCCCCATCCAACAAAGACAAAAACGCAGACCAAAAGACCTCAGCAAACAGCGACTCACACAAGCGTACCAACTTAAATAACTGCTGTTATGCACAAACCCTTATCCATGTTTACCTGTCAGCACTTTACATTTCCTACCTCGGTTAATTTGTAATGATTTTGCCATGTTTGTAGTTTATCCTTGAGAAGGGTGCTCGGACAGCATACTTTAGCAATCCAGACAGATAAATGGAGCTGTGTCTGCCATCAGTGTTTCCAACAGAGACTTTGCTACTTAAGCAGAAAGAGCAACCTACATCACAGTTTCCCTCACTGATTCATTAGCTCACTGATTAATGTCGTTTGAAGGCCACAGGCTTCCTAAAGATAATTTTCACTATCTACTACACTAATCAACCTGAGAAAACAATTCATTTCCCCAAAGCCAGTACATACTGTATACTACCACGGGATAGTTTTCATCCACTTTATATACAAATAGTGTCAAGTACAGCTGTTGTGTCCAGGATAAACATGTAAAGCCTCAACGGTAAGAATTTACTTTATAATTAAAGACTCAGACATGACTAATACTGTCTATGATAAGCAATTTAGAAGGAGGATGAGTCATTTTTTCCCTTACTCTAAATAAGTCTGTCCACACAGGGTTTCAGGATGGGGGTGTTCGGATCTGAGGAAAAACATAAGCAATGGAGTAAAGTGGGGTGAAAGACTTAATGTTTTTTTTTCTTTCATCTCAAGACAAGCATTTTTTGTGAGAATAAATGTACAGATACAGAGATAAAGAAGGAATTGCTCGTTTAGTCTTACAAGATTTCTGCTGATTTGATGGTTAACCTAATCCATTTGATTTGATGTTAATGCTAAACCTTTAAACATAACACAGAACAATTTACTCTCTGTAAAGCCAGCAGTTACTAAAAGTTGTGTGAGTAAACCATGTATTTAAGGTGACTGACAGAGGCACTGTACATTCCCTGCATCGAGTGCCAGGGCCTTTAGTCACTCTTGCCCAATCATTTGGGATCTGGAACCAAAGGAATGTACTTTTCTCTACTGGACAATGTCACCATAATGGGTGAACACTGTGGTTACGGTCAATGGATTTTGCAGACCATCTGGCCAAGTGATAGTATGACATCATAAGGCCCGTGAGGACCAGCTATAAAATATGAGCAGGCAATATTACACCTCCTGTGCCCGAGTCCCTTCCAGCGCTGTTCTTTTACTCGTGCTCTCATCCCTTTGGCCATCATCATTACAGTATTCCAATAAGAAACATATGGTCAGTAACAGTTAATATTGTTAGCGATGTTTAAATAAAATAGACATTGTCATATCAGCCAAAGAAATTCAGCTAAAGGAGAAATGGCCTGACAAGACCCATTCAGCCATGTGTGCTGTGGCATGCCATTTAAACAGAGTTCGTAAAAGCACTGTGCTAAAGAATAATCATGAGTGAAACGTCTTTAAGGAAAGTGTTTTAGTTTACTTAAAAAAACAAAATGCAAATCAATCATGTACGCCTCATATTCAGACTTAAAACAATTACTGTAGGTATGGTTAACAATCAATCATTGTGCGCATCATAAATCACACAGGCCAACCATTAAGACCACACAGCAGAAGGATCACCTAATGGGGGAAAGTGTAGTGGAATGTTTCCAGATCATAATGTACATTGGGGAGGTACCCCCATGCACACCGGGGGTCATGTGAGAGTGCAACTTGAGCTTAAAATGGCCTCTACCCAAATCCTGCAGCTGCCCCCAGGGCCACATCAAATACTTCTCCTCAGCGAAAACAGTAACAATGATCTGGCGAGCTTGCTAATTTGAACTGTGTTCCACCACGCTACCAGTATAAATAGGCTTTTAAAATAAGAGTCTGTGTGCTTGGACATTCTCTAGACACTACCAGCCATGGACACCTGTGGCCATCACTCTCACTCACATTGTCTGGGGCCTGCCTGAGCAATGCCACCCTGTAAGCCACAGCCACTCAGATAGTAGGCTGCTTTGCAGGGAGGACACAGAAACCAAGCCAGACATCCATTTTGACACTACGGTCTGAAATATGGTTAAGAGAACATGCTGCTAAGTTAGCTATCCCTAAGATGGATGATCATCTGATTTGTGAACTGTGACTTCTTCAGGTTTCTTCAAAAGTGCATACTTTGAGGTTGGCTGTCAACGAGTGCCGAGAGGACTGTACTTGGGATTGTTTAATTAAGTTAATAGCTCTAAAGAAGCAATCAATGTTCAATATGTTAAATGTCTGCGTGATTACAGCAGAATGTACTGCATTTACAACCCAGACTGTATAACTAGATAACTAGTTTGCCAGTTCTCACATGCAATATCTTAATAGACATCATGCAATGCCATCAAAAACATTTGCTCATACCTGCTCCTGCACTGGTCTTCTTACTTGTCATCTGCAAGGTAATAAAAAGAGAAAAAAAGGTGTGAGTGATTGATGCAATTGTTGCACAATATGTCCTTACAAATAATGTATCTTAAGGTGCAAACACAAGTGTTAGGTCTTGAAAATGAAATGGGGGAAGTGGAACTCCGGTAAGCTGACAGGATCCAATTCCACCTGAGCGGTGAAGAAATATGTATCTTTTCTCCGCAAAACCTACAGTAGCAAGTGAAATGAGACCAATGGCATAAGTAAGCCTGTCACTCAACATTACCTGGGAGGGATAGCTGTTGAAAGCTAGTGCTTGAATGTAAGAGAGAAGTATGTACCTCTCAATTCATCATAAATTAAACCTTCACCTGCAGTGAGAATTTCTGACAAGAACTTTATGAGCTCTGAGCAGAGGTGATGTGATTAAGTGTGCTCTCTGCCTTTAAGCCAATAAAAATCTACCACCGCACTTGGTTAAAATTAAGATCACGTTAAACATCATCCCCGGAGGGTCTTACTTTCATTCCTCACGCTCTGTTGTCACTGTCTACTTAGCTGTACTGTGGCTCAGTGCATACTCTACCTCAGTTTAATCTGACTTTCTCCGCAACTCATGTTGACTTCTCAAGTTCTGTCTCACAGAAATGAATGAGCCACGTGGAATTGGTTTATAATTTTTTATACAATCCATGCACCTTTTCAAGTGTAGCTTGCATTACAAAAATTTGATGTGATTGATGTTGTTACACAAGGATTCTGCATCTTGACTGTGAGATTTAGCACAGCAGGGCAGAATTTCATTATATACTAAATGTTTCAGTCATAGAGTTCCCAAGCACAGTATAACATACACGCATGGTCCATAGTCTTTTGAAACGCTGTCATAATTAGAAGCCATCAACTAAATCTAATAACGCTTCAAGAACGGTCAGCACTGTATTTACATTAGAAATAATTACCCATATCTCAGAAAACTAGTTCATGACCCACTTTTAAAAGTATAGCTAAAAACAAATCTGCATTCTAAAAATGACCCCCTTCTGGCTTAATGGAATCTTATATGACACAGCTTCAAATACTTAAAAACATCCCTCTCCCATGACAGCCTGCCCAGAAAGAAAGTTACCAATCTCAGCAGCTCCGCTCTACTTTTTACCAACTTAGGCAGTTTTATCAAATCAGATGACCAGAACATTTCAAAAGTCACAGATTATGAGTGGCATCCGCCATGCAGGAACACAGAATAATTGTTTCGAGTGGGACTCTATTGGTAACATCAACAAAGATGTTTATATCGAGTGTCTGCGTTACTAAATGGTAGCTGGAATGCTTTCCCAATGACGTCCCTCAGATTAAGCAGATTCATCAACACTGTTGAGAAAAGGTGACAGGGATACATAGCTTTACTGTTGCATCTTTCTTCATCAACAAACCAGTCACAATTCAACATGATACTGATATACAATGGTGACAAATTATATTGCATGACATCTTTCCACTGTAAAAAAGGTCTGTCCAACATTGTAAAACTAAAACTAAATTAATCAGTCTTGAAAGCATCAGACATCAGGTTGATAAATTGATTTTTTTTATGTTTTGTAAAACATTCCAAATCTGACCGGTTTAAAGAAGTTGTTCAGTTCATCATAATATATTGCATAACCCACGTGTATTTCTCTTTAGGTTTTTCAGGAGTTTACGGCAATGACACTATTGTTGACAATTACAACATATCCTAACCTTCACCCAGCAGTCAATTTACATGCCAAAGTCACAAGGCAACCTCTTGGGGATAAATGTTCCCTCCAAAATGTTTTATTGTGCTTGGAATGCACAACTAACGTAATTCACATTCACAGCAGCATAAGAATCCAAATACATTTCATATTGATATTGTGTAACTGGGCTTAAAAGTCCATAGGTTCCAGCCAATGGTAGGATGGATGTGCCCCTCCATGCCGATTAATCTTCTGTGGTTGGTTCTAACAGGAGAACCCCGGGGATATCCTGTGGGCCTCTCGGCCAAAGCTTTACCATCCTACATAACACAGCAATGAGCTACGATACGCAGGATTGACCCTATTTCAACAATTTGGCTCGGTTGAAAAACAGAGTAAAGTATTTTTCTGTCCCTGGCAAAATAGCTGCTTTAAATTCCGAGAGAGAAACCGAAAGACATTGCTGAAAAATAGCTCTCTCTCTGCATTGTGTTTTGAATGTGACCCCAAAAGCGCGAGCATAACCAGATGTGAACCAAGCAGCAGGGACTCATCCCTCTCTTATTAAAACCTTTCAGCCAAACGACTCTGCATTTAGCACGTCCTGTAAGACGGCATGTCAGTGCGGTTGTCCCTGTGTTGACAGACACACACACACACACACACACACACACACACACACACACGCACATAAGACAATTTATGTGGTGGGTGGGCAATTGAAACAAAGCATATGTGTATAAGCACAACGCTGAAAAGCTGAGTTGTATGCATCTTTTTTGGTCTCACGTCGAAGGGCACATGTGGAATGCCATGGAACATATGCAGTAGTTCAGTCATGTTCAGACACAGAAGTACCCAGCAATATGTGTGCTGCAGTACATTCCTAAAGAGCACACATACCTCACATTCATGTATGCAGCGTGCAGGTGTAGAGACAGTTATGTGCGTTGAAAACACGGCCTACTCACATGACTCTTTTACTGATTAGAGGCAATGCTTGTGCATAGTAAATTCTAGAAGGAGTTCCATGTAAAATATCCATATTTGAAAGGCTATGAAAGTAAAAGAAAACACGCAATGCAGCTTTGAAAGAATAAAAGATTAATCACAGTTGTCCAAGGCAATGTATAGACTGATGGCATTGGTTCACATGTATATGCACTGCACGTTTGTTCTTAGACCTCATGACCATGATGCCGTCTCCCTTGCATTCTCACTCACTGCCGCTTGTGAAGTTTTTTTTTGCGTCAGACCCAGCCAGAGGAGAGTGTGATGGGGCACCTTAGGCAAGAAAACAGAGAGAGTGTGCCAGGCCCACGCCGTCATCCAGACCTCTTCACCCCTCCGTATTCAGACATGTTGTAGGGGGGGGCACCACCTCCACCAAGGCACAGACTTTAGCTTAACCTTTCCCCAGGCAGAACACATCTCAGCCTCATGAGCTGCACTTGGCCCAGTAATCTATCTTAGTCTTGCTGAGCTGCTTTCCAGTTCCTCCTTTCCCAGCGGTGTCAACTGTGGGGCGTCAAAATCTACACCTACCACGCTGAGCAGCCAGCTCAAACTGAGATGTGCTGTCTTTGTCTAAATAATACAACTTTTATTTTATAGTGCTGCTATAGTGCAGGCTAAACGACTCTCCAAGATAAAACTAATCTCTAATAATTGTCTTATAATTCTCTAATAATTACATTTTGAAAAACTGAGAAACGGGTTGTCTGATTCTTGGTGTCATCCTATCGTGTGGGGCACTAATCCCTGGTTGTTCATTAACCCTCCTGGTACATTTTAAAAAGCATAGCTCTGGTTAAATAGTCTCAAAGCAGACTTTTTGCACGGGCACTTGACGCTTTACTGGCAAGACAACTCAGCTGTGATCGGTAGGCTGCCTTCGTGATCGGTAGGCTGCTTTCTCCTAAAAATAATATTTTTTTTTGTTAAGTGCAATGAGCCAAATAAATCTATTACTTACTTCCAACTGAATTAGCCTTTCAACTGTTTCCTGTCGATCCTGCCAGGAACCTTTATTGGGATTCTCAGGACATGGCAGTTACAAAACGTTCATACCACTGCGTCTCTGCAGGTTATTAAAATGTTCATCAATGCTCCAGATAGACTTGAGACATGGATTAATTCAGTTTAGAAACCGTGGATTGGGTGAAAAGTCAGCCATTTCGATTTTTGTCCTTTAGGTAGAACACTTCTCTCACTTCTGTTTTTAAATCTTAATTTAGGTAAAATTGCACATTTTACTGAAAGGAGCTGGTTAATTAAAAATACTTTTAAGCAGGTTCAGTGTTTGCAAGCCTAGCTGTGCAGTAACCCATTGTTAAACCAAACAAAACACAGACTTAATGGCTCTGGATTTCACCTGACCCCAAATACTGTAAATCACTCGCTTTCTTTCTGGTGCACTCAACCGACAGACTTGACCACTTTGTCCCAATGAACTTCCTAATCTCCGTTTGCAAATGCTGGCTTGGTAACCCTAATGCAAAACTTGCCAAGATACCACGCTGGAGCAGGCAGACAGAACATGGCCTCCACATTTAAATTGACAAGCCATACATAAGAATGACCCCAGAAAAAATGTGCCTTCTTTAGTCAAGACATTTCCTCTAGCCTTGTTTTAAATCCAACTATTCACAAAAATACTGAGCAATACATACTCTGGTAGAGTAAATGTGATGAATAATTATTCTGCTATGAGCTAAAACACTCTTTCACTTGGTGAAATTCCACAACCACAGAGAGAAATCTTGTTCCAATTAGTGAGGAGGAAAAATGTATTTCACCAACTTTCTAGGGAGCAGGAATCTATCTTAAAACAGGTCATGGCAGTTACTTAAAAAGATAACCTACGGCTTTAGAAAAAAATGAAGAAAAAAAAGAACCTGCCACCATTGTTGCTTATACTGCATGGATGTGTGGGCTGTCACTCCAAAATATTACTTGTAAGTTAAGACGAGCTGTAACATGTACTGGTGTTCTTTAATGTGTCATATCACCAAGCCCCAAACAGACCAGTGAGACTAGTAAGGCCATTGGTTTCAAACTGCATCTCTTAAGAGGCTTACCGCTGTCATTTTGTGTCTTGCTCTTGTGCCTGAAAGTGAGCTGCGAGGAGCAGAGGACCTATCTTGGATTAGGCATTCTTCTCTGTCTGGTCCATGGAGACTTGTGTCCTTAACGGATTGGTTTACAGTGGTCCTCCCAACGCCAACGCACTGCAACAACATCACAACAACAATCAACACCGGATCCAACTGTGCCAGGAGAGCCGGAGACGGGATGGTCGCCGTGGTGGCAAGGGTAAAAGAAAACAAGAGGCCGAGGTCGATGGCTGGGGAAGCAAAATTTCCACACTCAATTCCGTTTGACAGAAACAGACAAAGAGGCCTGTATGTGTGGATCGTCCTTTCAAAAGACTAAGATTGTGACCTTGTCAAATGTACCAGTGAAGATGTCTTGCCTCCCTTGACCGCCTGTCATTAGTTAAAGCGAGTTATAGAGAATGCCGGGGATGGCTTTGTAGATGCCTGGGAGGCATGTGCCACTCTTCTAGTCATTTCTAACAGAAGGAAATCACAAAAAGACCCTTCTCCTACACAACAGCCTCTCTGTGTGGTGCACATATTAGGACCAAAAAGAGCACTTTTGTTCCCCACTGCTAACTCTAGTGGAGTATTTCATGATACAAGCCACCATGACAGCAGCCTTTTTAGGAACATTGAAATGTTCCCCGTGCTACACACAACGTCTGTTTGTCTCTGACATGCCATTCTGGACAGACTGGGCCCCAGAGCCACAGACAACAGCACA
This sequence comes from Galaxias olidus, assembly GCA_026901105.3. Classification (NCBI taxonomy): domain Eukaryota; kingdom Metazoa; phylum Chordata; class Actinopteri; order Galaxiiformes; family Galaxiidae; genus Galaxias; species Galaxias olidus. The sequence goes on along the minus strand of JAPMUY010005243.1, from coordinate 93,086 downwards.
ACATCTAGACGGAATGGTCGGCGCACATTTTAAAATGAGAAGCCAAGTGCTTCATTTCTTCACACACAAATGAAAAGATTAATTGACCATGCCTATAGTGTAACAGCTAGCTAACACCATACACAAAGTAAAACACACATAAAAGGCTTGTCAGATATAGCTGAAAGACACGGCCAAAAAGGAATGGAACCCAGCTGGACACCTAAATAACAAATATACATGTCCTAACTGTAAATGTCGTGCTAAGCGGGCTTTTACAAGCTAACATGAATAAAGTAAGGAAAGATAGACCTCAGGACCAAATATAATTTTCATTCTGAGCGAAATTTTGAATTTGGTGACCCAAATTCAAAACATTCAAATATTGTTTTTTAAGGGGTTACCCATTTGGATGTATGTTATAACATATTACCCTTTGTATTTAGATATACTGATTGTCACATTTGAAGTCACAGTTATGTTCGAGGTACAAAAAAAGTAGTCTAATTCTATTTTAGACATTGGTTAATTGGCATTATTGTGAAGTGCACAGACCTCACATGAATGTGTACTGTGCTGTACCTTATAAGCCTATATGGACACACAATCCTGTTGAACACCTGTTGCCTGAAAATTCCATTGGCCCGTTGGGACTTCCTTTTCATGGCGCACAGTAAATTGATTATAGAGACCAAAAATGCATGACAAAGTATGTACCCTGCTGTTCTTCGGAATGTGAAAATTTTTCATATGGATTAGGAGATTGACATAGTCTGCAGATACAGACATGATAAATTCCTGAATCAACAGTAAATAAAACAGTTTTTTTTTTCATTACAAAACGTTTTGTCATTTTATAACCAAGCGAAGCGTTAGTGTAAGTTGAACCAGAAACACAAAATTCATGCAATTTATAATATTACTCCAGCGATCACTACCAATTCATCAATCAAGGACTGGCCAAGCATTCACACACGTTAATGAGCTGTTTGGTACAGCATGTACTGTTGTTGTCATGACAGTGCTGTTTGTGAATTCACTCCTCTATCACCACACCACAAGGATCAAGATCCCCTGTCTGCCTCCAATACATAATGTCCTAATGTCTCATTACGTATTTTGTTTGTTATTTTGATAATTCCATAAACTGTTGGGTCCAGTTTAACTTATTTCATCTTTAAGGTTTTATCAAATGCTAAAGGTTTATATATACAATGAAAGTATTTCTGGTTGAATTGCAAAAATTTTTTTGTTATATTGAAAATGTCTTCCTACCGGCGTTCTGCGGACGGTGCGGGGGGTGTCAGAAGGGGAGGAGTCGGCGCTCAGGGCTTCCTCTATGTCCAGGTTAAGCTGATCTAGTTTCCTCATCAGCTGGTTCATAGACTCAGACCAGGGGGACTGGACCGGAGGAGACTCCTACAGTAGGAATTTAAAGCTGCTGTGAGATACTGAATATACCAGGGAGACATCTACAAAGTCTCTGAGAGGAGAACAATACAAGACAAAAGATATGGGCTTGAAAAGGACAACAGTTTTGAAACAATTAAGACTTAATTGATTTGTAAAACCTGTAAAAAGATGACCTTGGTGGTTAAACAGTCAACACAATAACAGTATTAGGTACCCTTGTCACAGATGGAAAACTGATATCTTCAACTGCTGCCTTTGGCGAAAGAGCAACACAACTGAAAATCACTCAAGGCATGTGTGCCACACAAACCATGATGGAATTCCCTGCCCCTGGCTTTCACTGCTCCCCAGACCCCCAAAACGTATAAATAGACCGCCGCTATGCACAGACGTCAACTGTGTTTGAGGATCTGGAGGTTCAAGCTCATAAATTAGTAGCACGTCCCCAAGTCACCAACACATAAATTAACTTAGCTGCCTTGAGAGCAGGGGAATTTGAGGAAGTGTGCGGGTGTGGGTGAGTGTGTGTGTTCTTACACAGGGCATTTGTGTCCATTATTATATCTTAGAGATTTAAATAATAGGCTACATTAATATTCAAAGCTTGACGTTTTCATTGATAGCTTTGTTGTGAAACGAGGCGACGTGTAAAAATCGAAAGAACGTAGCATTCATTCATTTCTTGGAATCATCTAATTGAAGGATCTGGGCCCTGAGGGTAACTCTCAGTGCCCTTGGCCCCAAATAGTTTTCCACATTGCATCATGAAGCTCAAATAAACACAATCATCTCATTGAAGGATATTCTCAGTGAAGGGGGCACAATTGTGCTGATGGGTAAACCAACAGATTTCTCAAAAAGGGTGTGATCCCTATTTTCAGTGCACACAGAATCTTCTGGAATGAAGGAATATCCAGACACTGAACCAATTAAATTCCTCCATAAGGGCTCCTCTCAATGAAACTAGGACAAATTACAAACTTTTTCCAGTTTCTGCATGCTGGCCAAGTGAAAGAGAATTAGGCTGTGGTAACAACTGACACCAGACAACAATTTCTCCCTTCGTCTCTGACCACGCAGGTCAACTGATCGATCCTCAATCCCTTAGGAATTGCCTAAATCAGACCAATCCCTTCCTGACCCTCTAAGATGTTGGAGGCTGGGGCGTAACCTGGGGTCACAAAGAGATAAGAAAGCGCTGTCACTCCCTAGGCTGCAACGCTGGTCTGTGTCAGTCAATGGCACAAGAAACACTTAATTCAGCCTGGCCCATTCCTAATGTATCAGTTTCTTGTTTGCCACGAGACACATATATGGGGTAAACGTTATGTCATCCTTAATGCAACTTTAAAAAAAAAATTCATGACATTCCTGTTGACATGCCAACAAGCTCCTGGTTGCAATTCCTTGAATGCACATGTTGTTTTTTTTCCAAGAACAAGAATAATGAAAGGGGTATCTATAAATGCTAGTAAAAACACTTTCCACCCCCAATTAACCCTTAAATCTATGCAACCTCCTTTGAGTGCAACACATGCCCTAGATTGACACATGTTTGAGGTAAATCTGGAACACATGGATGGTGTCCACACAAAGTACTCTTTGGAATGTGGACACTTTTGCGGAAGGAGCGGCATTCCAGTGGAGGCTTGAAGCTCAGGGAGACAGTAGCCTTGATTAATTTTGTTCTTTGCTCCGGACCAATCAATTGTGTGAAGCACTTACACCATGGTAACTGCCTTGGTATGAGTCAATCCTCTAGATAAATACATTATTGTTATCTTCTGGGGTTCAACTAAATGTAGGAGGACTATAACTTTATCAGTGCAAATTGGCCGCATTGTAAATCACAACACTTTCTCTTTGACATGTAAATAAGGAGTTAAGTGGCCCAGTTCTGGGCTCAGTGCCTAGTCGATGCCACCCACTAAGAGTGCCAGAGATCACCATGGTGGTATCAGAATGTAAGAGGCGGTCATGCGAAAGGGCATCGGCCACATGGCCACTCTACTGAATAGAGACTTGCAAGAAGATACAAAATAAACAGATGAATGTTCTCAATGAGAACTGCACTTGCAGGATAAAACTATACAAATGTATAAAGCTACATTGTTTTTTATGGTCTAAAAATAGGTTCAAAGTAAAACGAGCCTGATAATGTAGGGATCAAGATAGCTATGGTTAGTTGAGGCCAATATTAATGAGTGCATGGTGCCCTCAAATGGCTGAAAAAGGTAACTGCAGTCAAATACAAATCGTCTATTACTTTTTTTCAGTGTAATTAGTTTGAAGCCATTGAAATGTTCCTGCGGCAGATTGCCACATATGTACTCGATTATGTAGTTGAAGACATAGAACATGCTATTTTTAATCAAATCAATGATTTCCTCTTCTTTATTTCATAACTACCACTAAACTGCAAATACCGTGTAGATCAACGTCTATAATAATAATAATATTTATTTAACCAGGTAAGTCAACTAAAAACAAGTTTTCTTTTACAGTGATGACCTGGCCAAATGGCAGACAAACAACCCAAACGTAAAATACATTACAGACATTTTACAATGATCCTTAAAAGCTTGTGCAAGAGGCAATCAACAATAAATTAAGCTGACGATTATAAACACTCTTACACAACTTCAGCCGATATTGCAAATTGTTCCAATCATGAGCTGCTGCATTCTGAAATGAGTTACGCCTGGCAACAGTACACACTGTTGAAACAGCTAGAGCAATAAGAGAACTCAATCTAAAATAACAGGAGAATACTGCTCCCGGCACTGTAGATAGAGAGGAGTTTTTCCCACCATATTTTTTTAACTAAATCTATACCCATGTGCCAAGCGACCTGTTGCGCAAGAATGGCCAGCCTACCAAGGTGCAACCTCGCCACAGGCCAGTCTGGGATCACATTAGCTGACCTGTGATAACATCATATGCAGTAGATTATAAGACATCCTGTGGATTCCCTGCATTCCTTGGCCTTCTACAGCCATCATGACTTTCACAGAGCAGTTGGGGCCCACACTTACCTGCACTCCAATCTATTTTATTGTATGATGCTAATTGCTGGGAGCTTCATAAAACATGTGAGCCGGGTGCCAGACACGATATGCTGCGTACAACCGCACATGACAACATTGCTGATGCATGTGCACATATCCATAAATGTCCAAATTAAACTTTAAGAGGGCCATAAAAGGGATGATGAGGTCACCGGATAGTTGCACGCAAGGTCAAAGTGAAGTTTGGAAGTGGAAAACACAAATCTTAATAGTAATAAAACCGTGCAGATAGATTGTTACCACACTACTGGCTGCTGAATTGAGAGAAAGCAGAACTACGTGCATTTCTGCAGTGCCAGAGCCATTCTTCTACCAATAAAAGTGGCGGGGAAAAATGTTTACTCCTACATACCTGAATTCTGTCGTTGAGGTTTTGAAAGGGATGGTGAATACGGTTCATAAGTAATGAATCAGACTCACCTCACTGCTGCGGATGTTTTCCTCTGGCTCATAGCTACCGTTGATGGGCAAGTGGGAGCTGTCCGTGGGCTCTGCTTTCCTCTTCAATTTATCTTTTCCACTGCTTCTACACTGGCGACTCACAGCAAACTCCTTACTTTGAGCCAGCTCAAGAAACACATCAGCATCATCATCATCCTCAGCGTCATTGTCTGACAAAGATTGGCCATCATCAGAGCTCTCAGTGACAAAGACACTCTGGTCGGTGCTCGAGTGGCAACAATCTGAAAATGTGATGGAACTGGGCTTTTGCCTCACAATGCGGTGCACATCCCAAAACTTGTGTCCCAGCTCAGTGACCTCATAACTCTTATTAGAGTTTTCATTCAGGGGCAGCGAGGGCAGACAGCTGGAATCCACGCTCACGACCAGAGAAGGGATGGAACAGGGCTCCTGTTTCTGAACCACAGCGGAAAAGGCACTGCTGTTCAGCATCGTCTCCTTTTTAGAATGGTCCGCCAAGTCAATATTTCCAAATGTCACACATTCAAGGTTTATGTCCTCTTCCGGTACTGACTTGTCGCAATCCTCTAAAGCAGCAACAGGAAAAATCTCAACATTGTTTGAAACTGCTATATCTTCCTCTGTGGATGGCCTGCTCTGTGTAAGTTTAAAGCAGTAGCCAGTAGTTAGCTTAGGAAATACAGTTGTCATAAATTTCCCATTAAGGTTAGCATTGATTAATGGTCTGGGGGTTCCATCTGAAATGTTGTCTGAACAGGACTCTTCAAATGATACTGGCAGAGTGTGCTCTTCCTGAGTTATATCCAGATCTTCCTTCAACACATCACAGCTTTGAGTTCCAGGCAGACAAGCATGTTCCCTGTTGTCATCAGAGCCTTCAGCAGAAGCGCACTCGATTAAAGCAGAGCTCACTGGTGAAGACCGGTGAGCTGAGGCAGTCCTGGTAGGCGATACTGTCATTGCCAGAGACTGACGTCCTTCCAAAGCCACCATTAGTGCAGTCTCCATGTTTCTTTCAGACTCTATCAGTATAGCAACGCAAAACAGGTATCCACAGGTACGTGTGTTGGATGTATGGGTTTGCCATTTTGAAACCCCGAACAGCAACGTTCAAAAAGACCTAACAGCAGGTTACCTGAAACAAAAATATTGATTGCATTAGCAGAAATGTAAGTAATTCCTGCGAGTCTTAGAGATCAAACCTACCTTCAAATATTTCATAACAAGATAGGTATGATATTCTTGTCCTTCTCTTTATAATATATTCCAGCTTCTGTCCTGTAACCTTCATGCCACTATTGTAAAAACCAAAATTAACAGAGCCACAATGAAACAAAACCACCAAATCCAGTTAAGCAGAGCTGCTTTTCGTACACGCTTTCTAAAGAACAGTGGTACTTGGGAAATTGAACATCTGGCTTTGGCTGTGCTGTTCAAGTCTGGATACGTTTCAGACATGATCGTGGTGACATCACTGCAAGGAGGAATCTGGCAGCTCTTCCCCAGTGGGTGAATTACTGTTCACTACACTTCACCGTTCGTCAGAACAGAGGATGTCCTTGGCTTGATATGGTTCATGTCCCGCTAACCCCATCATTAGTACTATGCTTTAAAATCCACCCAGACTATACTCTGTATCTGAACAACAGGAAAGAAATAAGGGCGCTTTGTAATGATGACAGTACACAGACCAGTCGCTTGTTCGGGTGAATGTATAGGGCAGTAACACGAGACTAAAAAAGTAATCATACAAGGACATTTGACAGACAATTAAGACAAAAGACTTAAAACATTGATTACAATAATACTTATCAACCAGGTGAATACTATTACTACGACTGATAAATAAAAAGCCACATTGTGTGGTATCATAACTTGTCTTTGTAGCCTATTTGTAATATGCATGAATCAACTATGAGAATCGCTTAGCCATTTACAATTGACAATACAATCGACAATTGTTTTTCTCTGAGAAACTAGCAGCTGTTGAAATGCCCCTGAACTGACAAATTTGCACAAGTATACATGCAGATAATCAACATACACACACACACACACACACACACACACACACAAACACGCGCACACGCACACACATACACACACACAGAAAACTTGTTACATATAAGGAAACACCTTATTAATATTGTTGCAAGAGGCTAATCAAATATATTTATATATATATATATATATATATATATATATATATATATATATATATATATATATATATATACAAAGATATAGATATAGATATAGATATATAGATAGATAGATGAAAATAACTTGACTCAACCTGACTAGAATCTTGGAGGAAAAACATCTAACACCAGAGTAGTCTGTTCAGGGTGAAAGAAGCGTACAAGAGATTAGGGCTTCTTCCAAGAGCGTTCTTTGTAAACCCCAAAAGAAAAGCGGCCTAATTATTCACAAATGAATACAGAACAGATTTAAGTTGAGAAAAAGAAGCCCTACAGATTGTTAAAACTATCACCATATTTGACACATCCAGGCTTATGAAAGTCACACTGCAACATACACATAATTCTAAAGCTTGTAATTAAAAACAACTTGAAAGGTTAGGAACTATAAACTATTTCACATTACCAACACAGATCATAGCTTGTCAATCCAAGTTGTAGACCACCAAGAGCCATCGGATTCAGCTTCCTCTACTGGTGAATACAGAATAGGTCATCCTGCTTACAGTACCTGATTAGCAGAAACCGGTTGTCTCTGTTGTTTAAACACTGTCAATCTGTCATGGCAAAATACTGGTAAAGAAAGAGAGCGAGAGAGAGAGAGAGAGAGAGAGAGAGAGAGAGAGAGAGAGAGAGAGAGAGAGAGAGAGAGAGAGAGGAGAGAGAGAGAGAGAGAGAGAGAGAGAGAGGAGAGACAACGTTCTGAAAGCAATAGGAACAGTTGGACAAAATCTTTCAGAGCCACACTTGTATTGCACAAGCATATGATGTTGTTATTCCACAGAGAGGCAGCTTGGCCATCATCAAAAATATCCTGTACTATTCCCTAAAGAAACTTGAGGCATCAGCTTGTGACTAAGTAATTTAGAATATGCGTAAAGGCGAGGAGAATGGGTATTTGTGTGGGAGATGGAAAGGGGAGGAGAGAAGAGGGAGATAGGGGGATAGAAAGGGGAGGGGGGGTAGAGAGGGAGGTTGGTGGCAAATAGAAAAGCAGTAGTTAGCGCAGTGAAAGAGCAAGGTAGCATGAGGTTCCAGCTCTCACAACATACTTGGCTGTGAGGCGAGTGACTTCACTGGCTGTATTGTCCACTACTGAGAGATGGATCCCAGCCATGTCTCAGCACTTGAAACACCAGGGTTAGCGTGGCTCTGAGGTCAACTGAAAGGCTGTGTAACCAGTAGTTACTGAAAACTCCCGTGTAGCTGAGTAATACTTCCTGTTCATTGCTACAAGAACTGTTGTTTGAAGGTCTTTATGTGAACAATGAATGCCAAATTAAAGGAAATGTTGAATTAAATTCAGCTTTTCTATTGCGTAACAGAGCGAGACGTAATTGCCTCGTCTAAGTGTGTCTAATCTTTGTGCTAAAGTCACACCATAAATCATGGATAGGCGAGACATTCCTGGACGCTGGAGCAAATTCTTGTGATTGAGCAAGGCTCCTGCAAGTGATATCTCTAAACCATCTAGTTAAAGTGTAAAAGAAAAGAAGATACAGTAAAAATATTTCAAGTCATCATCTTCGGGTCACTTGTGTGATATGTTCTAAAACGGATGTCACATTAAAAGAACGGTATGTGAAATATGTTTCAGCAAGGATTCTTTGTAAGAAAATCGATTTTTTTTGCATAGTTCTATTATTTAGGGCATGGCAGATGGAAGTCACTGATTTCTTATCTGTAAGATCTCAGACATCAAAGAAAAATGTCTTAGCCTAATAGCCCTTTGACAGAGCAACTACAGTCTAAACATGCCTGAATAAACAGTAGGTCCCCTATTGCTCAGCAAGAGATAAAAAATTACTGGATTAACTGGGAAAGATGAGTGTAAAATGGTACCAACACTCACAGGAGAGGGGAACGGAGCTGGCTGCTGCTGGCCTATTGGTTGAGGATTTGATGTTCATGTTGGTCTGGGGCTGCTTGATAGGACATGCAAATGGACACACACTGTAAATTGCACTTGACTTCCCACCAAGGGATGCAGTCATTCATTGAGTCGTGATCGTTGTTCCCTCTCTACCCAGTGAAAGCCATGACCACAAATCACCCCATATACTCAGTTTGACCTCTCGCCAGGGGGTGAAACTGAGCAGACTATTCTCATTGACAGATACTTTGAAATCCGCCCATTACAATATTTCACTGTCAACAACAGTTTGAAGACATCCCTTTTAGAAGATACTTTACAGCACATCCTCTCAGTACAACTGCACATTTATTTGAATCATTCCTAATTAAAAGCAATCAGTTGTTCTCTACTTAAATAAAAACACGCTGAAAGAGTCAGAATTAACATAATATAAATAACACAAAATATAACATAAAATATCTTTGAAGTTGTGAAGTTGAGACATTGTGGCTACATAAACTCTAAGTTGTAAGACCTCAACTGTGTGTAATTATGAGATAAGGCTGTGTACATTAGATAGACAGGTTTAATCTTTCAGAAGGCTTTGTTAGGATGAATGACATTCCTTGATGTCCTTGGAGGGTATCTGTGTTTGCATAGTCATTGCTGCTGTCTGAACGGATATTGAAAGGTCACAAAGCCCTGTAATAGGCTATGTACATTTCTTTTAAAACAAAAGTCACCTTTTTGGAAGCATGGCTGATAACTCAGATCTGAGTCACAACTGAAAACCAATGAGCATTTGTACACCACTGTCTATTATACTGTGCTGTTGGTCTATTCTATGTGGGTCTATTCTACATCCGGGAACTTGAACTCGAACAAGTTATGGCAATGTGTGTGTGATGACAAATCAACTGATAAATAACAATGGAAACTGACGGTGGGGAAGATAACAGAAACAGAAAGTGTGAGAGATTAAAAAAAAAACTGTTTCCCCTACGTAACCCTTTGTGAAAGCATTTGGGAAACAGTTGGAGGAACAAACTGAACCATTGGCTGTGGATTATGAATGGCTGCCTTTATCTGCCCAGCTTCTCTCAGCTGTGGAGGTGAACTGTCCATGGACTGTGGGAGTGAGAACAGTTCTACTCAAACGCAGCTGGATGTTGTAACAAGCCAACCGAGGAGGCCCTCGTTACTCTCAGCCCTGCCTGTAAAATAGCCTTGAATGTCTCACTGCGGGCGGAAGCCAGATTGTCTTAATGTGCCTCCATAGTGAAAGGGTGACAGAGGGAGGTACCTGGTCTCTGTTCAATGAAAAGGGAGCTACAAAATGTTTTGCACAATAAATTGGGCAGTTTGGGCTTGCCTGACGCCACACTGAGAGTGCATACACGGGATGCAGAATTAATCTTTTAAAGCACACAGACAGGAATCATAAGAGGACATTACTTTCTCTGAAATATTGAAAGATTGAAGAGATTTTAAATGGAGTAGTGATCCATTTCAAGGGGTACTGCAGTCACGGAGGTTACAAATAAGCAATATCTGGCATTAAATTGGCTTTAGATCTAGATCTTAGGGGACTGACATATTTGAAAATGTCCATTAAATCGCTTTATTTTTAAACTAGTCGATGTCCTTAGTTTAAAATGTTATTAAACTTATACAGCTTGACAATGTGATTTCTGTGCTTCTTTTGGTATAACAAGGGTATGAGAAGCATATGATGGTTTTTCAATAGTATACTGAAAACATATCTAGGTCCTGATGAATGGCACTAAAGTACCTGCAACTATGTCAGGTATGAAAAGTTAGCACATCCCTGTGCTGTTTTTCCCCTATTTATCAGTTATATCAGTATAGCTGTCAAGAAGGGAGAGAATTTGGATTTGCCTGTGGTCTTATGGTCACAGAAAGATTAAAGTGATGTGGAGAGAAAGGAGCCAGCTGTGTTGCTGAAACATGTGGGCTGCATGGTTGAGGGCTCGCTTGCCAGCAGCAAAATATGTTATTGTTGCCTTAGGCCAAGTCTTGGAAAAGAGGGTACACTGTGAATGTGTTATAGTATCTTATAAATTAGGCAACACTAGAGCACGTCTAACCTCAATTAGACACATGTCTAAAATTCTATATGGACTCAAAGTGCTTAAGAATGTGCCTGACGATTGGCTGTTTTCTTGACAGTTTTGTATAGATCGCATGCTATTGAATTTCAAAACTATTTGTATAGGCTACATGAGCAATATTTACCCAACCCAATGATAGAGATGAGCATAATACCAAAAATTTAGATTGTTAGTGCAAAATTCCAGCAATACCATAGTCTTTTATGTCAATATTCCCATTCCTTTTCTTCCTTTTCAATTCTTCTACAGATTCCTCACATTCCGTAGACAACAGACAGATGGTCCACATTATCCTCCCAGCCTGCAATACGATTCCATCTGTGCTCTCTTTAACTTAACTGTCCATCATATATTACTATTTGTACATATTTAGAGGTACATAACTCACACACAAGTCCAATTGATTGACTAGAACAATTGATTTAGCTCTGACCTTAGACCATGACCACCATCACCTCAGCATAGAATATGACAGGTCTAGTTCATCACATGGGCATTAGACTATCATTTGTTGATTTGATGACATTCCTTTACTGACCCAATATTAATATTATTGATTGATATTATCCCTATTTCGAACAATGTTATAATTAATCAAGAATGTTTGTATTTCTGTCAAACAGTAAGTATTGAAAAACAAGGGGTCATGTAAAGCTAGAGGAAATGAGGAAATAAAGATCTGTTTAGGAAATCAAGCAAGAGTCTTATTTGGAGAGCAAACCTTGTACTGGCAGCAAACCTTGGGACATGGAGACATGACCTACTGGAACTGGCAAATCAATGCCTTTGAACAATGAGCCCTATCGTCCTGCCGGAACATGCTCGTTCAGCACTCGTAATCAAACAGCAAATTCCTTCTGCTCTAAGGTAGACAATGAGTGGGGCAGAGGTTGGGTTGGGGGATATGTGGTCACGTCGGCATAAATGGCAGGTACAGTATGTCTCGCCTAACTCTCCTAACTCTACACCCAAACGGTAAATGTTAAGATGACAAACATGCTGTTTACAGTATAGCAAACATAAGAAGGGTTCTCTACCACTATGCACAGTTCCAAAAAGCAGCATTCATTCAATCTAATTCATGTGCAAACCCAACCTGAAATCTATGTTCTATGGGGTTGCAAGTGCTACTGCAAAAATTTTAATTTGAAAGCAGAACAAAACCTAAAACACATGTCACTGTATGGCATGTTCCTGTTTTTTTTAGCCTGTAGGAGAATTAATTACATAAGTAAAGCCTACACTACATGTCAAGTGACACAATATTTAACTGCTCACTACGATTACAATTTATAAACACCTATTATGTCTGATGAAGTGAGGCATAGTAGCTGTGTGTTGTTGTTCAACGTAAAAATATACACTTTGTTGTTAAAGCGACTCATGTCAAAAACAGTAAACTAGGCTAGTTCTTTGTTAATACAAACAGAAGAGACATCGAGGTTCACTGTGTGTGAGTAATTGTGAGGTGACTGTTCCAAGCTGGTGACCAGTTGCCTCAACACCTGTCCCTGCCATTGTCCCTATTGTAGACCCATTAGGTGGGCTGCCAGGCTTTGAATAAAGCACCACGGACACCGACAGCCATTCAAACACACCTCTTATTTCACCTGCTTCTTAAATATACACACAGTGGACCATAATAAGCATTTAAATCTTTATAATAATAATAATATACTATTAATTAAAAAATGTAGTCTGCCAACAAAGAAGTCAAGAATTTTAGTCAGGAAAATTCTAAATCTATTTACAATGCAACACTAGAAAATATAAATATACACTGCCTTTTCGTCTTGATCTTTTGTAATTGAAATGCTCACTGACAGCGCTGAACTGTGTAATTGATTTCACCTCTTTAATCTTCACTCTCTATAATGAGACGATTGCTCCATTGCACCTGAGACCAAAGCAGCTCTCGCCTTTCTTTTCTTATCTGCTCCACAGTGTGCCGGTCCTACACAGCAGGGGCTGAGCTAATCTGTCTGCACAAACACACAGACACACACACACACACACGCGTGTGCGTTTGCTTAAACACCCTGTGTCAGTACAATCTGGGAGAGAGTCCCGTGGCCCACAACAAAGCCAGGCAGCGACCTTGAGTTGATGGCTGCCAGAAATGCATTGAAAGGAAGGCACATTGACAAGCAGCTTCATTCAAAGTTTTTGATAATGATGGATATGAAACATTTTATGGCAAGGGAACCTTCTTTAAAACAAAATGAAACTCCTTGTTTTGTCAAATGCTAAAATAACAGAAACAATTAAAATGCACAATATTTGTGTGAACATGATCTAGGACTTACCCTCTTTCAGAATTATCATTCAGACAGAATTCTGGAGTGTGCATGAAGCTCGCAAATCTCTCATCCTGGTAGATATTATTTCAGCATGAAATCAGATTGAAACGCTGCCACTGTGCTGTTGGCTGACAATCTGGGACTACCCTTTCAATCAGCCACAGCACACTTCAACCTCATGGGAGGAGTGTCGACCGACTATTAGGAGGGCTGGGGAAGAGTAAACAGAGAGATGGGGGAAATATGGATACATTATTTGGGGCAATTGCAAATACATACATAGCAGAGTTCATGTTCAACTGTGACCAATGTGCCCTTGTAACACTTAGAAAGTAGAAAATCATAAGCCTTTAATGATTCAAATCACGATTACATATAACAAGAGAAAACGGGGATGGAGGTGAAGAGCTAAAATAAAGTATCTCCAAGATATCCCAACCACCCAAGTCCAAATATTGCCCCTTCATAATCCGATTTGAAAACTGAAAGATCAAAGTGATGAAATAGAGATTGTATGTGAAAAGAAGGAATAAGAGTGGAATTGAGAATGGAGTGATTGACAGCTTCATCTCATTTACATGCACTCAATGGGGCCCCCCACTCATCCTCTCTTTGTCCGTGCTCAAACAACACCGCCATACATCCAATCTGAATGCAGAAAGGCTATCTACATACACTTTTCAATGAAGTAAATACATTATGACAAAAAATGCAAATTCTTGTAACAGAGTGAATGGTCCTGCACTTTGAAATGCTTTGAAAATTAGAACTCACCTACTGTAAGTCTTTGGGTTGTGAAATTGCCTGTACTTATAGACAATAAAGTCGGAGTTTTTATATGCCAGTGTGGAACTCTGTTTATGGGTTCCTTTCAATTTTGTGAATGCTTAATTATTAATTATTAAAGTGTATGTGAGCAGTCCCTAATCCTTGGTCACAAATACACGGCAGAGGTCCTATTGGGTCTTTGACAGGGTAATTATCCAGAGGATAATTTTGAGTATTTCACCAGTGGCAAAATGTTAGTATTCCTACATGCGGAATAGCTTCATATTAAAATTTGAATTCAAGCACATTAGCCCTTAGGAGAGAGACAGACAGGAATCTTAACAGCTTGCTTCAACAGATGCAGCCCGTGGGCTGGTGGGATGATATAACGCCAGAGGTATCTAAAGAATGATGTGGATTTAAATCAACAGCCCTGGGCTAGACTTGGGAACATCTAGGCCCCTTCCATAAACAAAAGGGCCAGACTACAGAAAGACTGGAGTAAAAACTGTTTCGGTTTTTCCTACAACATAAAATACGTGAATCATAATTTTATATTTTTAGCTAACAGTATTTGAGCAGTGATGTTTATTGTTTACAGTCTCCCTAATATTTAAAAAAATTGTGATCGTGTTAGCTTTCAGGTACTGTGCCCTCCTCTCTCTCATTCTTGCCACTATCGTGCTCCAAATACAGACCTCGACATTTCACTCATTCCCACGCCACAACTGCTGGTGGCAGTAGAGTTCTTTGCTTGAGAAGAGTAGAATATGGTTTACACACCACTGATCAAGTTAACATATGATGTTTCACAACACGGTTGTTGTACCCGATGTATTAGACTGTGCATGTAGGTTATGTTGTTCACAGATTTGTGTCGCTCAAAATTTGTGTCGCTTTCCTCATGTTGCGCTCTCTGCTGTATTCGATAGATTTATGATGAAAAGAAATGAATTATTTTACAAAACAAATATTTTTTCGAAGATCTCTTGTTAAGGATGTCAAGGATTTTGTACAATGTCATGAGTCATGCAAACGCAGTGCACATGTTTCCATTTGTCGATGTTTTCATGCTGAAAAAGTAAGGATTCATATGGTTATTCCACTGCTTATATTCACTGTCACCTTGTGCAGGCTAAATCAATTCCAAGACTCTAACATCAATGATCATCGACTTCTTATCTGTCAACATACATGTTCATAATCATACATGCGTACCATACGTTTTATGAAAGTATGTTTTACAGGTTTGTAAAAATTCAAAGGATCTTCCAATAGTTCATCACAAGAAGTATGTCTGTGAGCTCCCACCCAACCATAGATTTCCAATGGGGAAGTTCCCTGGGGTGCTACATTTTCTAATCAAGGATCAGATAATCACTGACAAACAAGTGAGTCATCAGTGATCTTAGAGTGCATATTATTAATGTTATTTTGCGAGTACGCCCACCATTGTTATTATCACTGCTTATGTATTTAAGGTGTGGGTCCCTGAAATTGCTTCCCAGAGCGTACTGAGTTCTGTCCACACAGATGAATACTTGAACAACTTTATAAATGGAACCATTGGTGAAAAAGAACAAAAAAGAACAGGATTTCCCTGGAGCGAGGGCCTAGTGAGGCGCTGCAGATATGAAACAGGTCATACAGGTTCATATAAGTCAATGAAATTGCATACAATAGAGAACTAACTTTGCGTGTACAATGTCTTGCTTACAGGAGGCACTTTGCTAGCAGCAGAGATAGCATTGGACAGAGGTCTTGCATGCAGCACTGCAGGGGGAACTCATCATGCCTTCTCTAGCTTTGGTTCCGGTTTCTGTCTTCTGAATGACCTGGCAGTAACAGCCAGTTACTTGAAGGGGGACTCAAACTCCAGACGCAAGATTCTGATTGTGGATCTGGATGTACATCAGGTACACCTGTCAACATCTATTTCCACTGTCTGATGTTAAACTTTATGTTGATGAAATTTGAAGTTGTGCTTCACTGTGAATCCCTACAGGGTGATGGCACCGCTTTCATCTTTAAGGAGGAGTCCAATGTTTTTACTTTTTCAGTGCATTGTGGTAAAAACTTTCCAGTTCGTAAGCAGACAAGTGACCTTGACATCAGTTTGGACGATGGAATTAAAGACAATTCATACCTCAACACAGGCAAGACATTAGGACAACATGAGATCGAGAAAAGGAGGATATTAAATATATTATGTAAGCCTAAAATTGTACTATGAAACAGCTTGTCCTAATTAGAAGTGACTGTTGTTTGCATTTTGGAGCAGTTGAGGCCCATCTGCCAGGGCTTTTAGAGACTTTTCGTCCTGACCTGGTACTTTACGATGCTGGTGTGGATCCACACTGGGATGATGAATTGGGGAGGCTATGTTTGACTGATCATGGTTAGTGTCCAGCCATGTGTGTGTCTCTGGTTTTGTGTTTCACAGTTTGTTACAGATGTGTTTTGGAATGTGAAATGTGTCATCCCTTCATCACATATTTTGAAGTGAGAAATGCCATTTATAGCTGTATTTGTTTGTGTCCTAGGACTATATCGGAGAGATCTGTATGTGATTAAGACGGTGGTGGCAAAAGGTATACCTGTGGCTACTGTTATTGGAGGAGGCTACTCTAGAGACATCAACAAACTGGCCATAAGACACTCCATAGTCCACAGAGCAGCAGCACAGGTAAAATAAATGTATTACTGGCCAAGAGGAACTTTTTAAATGAACTGTACTAGTTAAATTCGCAGTGAAAATATGAAGTCATAGCAGTGACACTTTGCTTTTTGTTCTAGGTATGGAAAGAATGCAGAATGTAGACTTATGTTGACTGTTGGATTAGAGCAAACCTTAGGATAAAACAACAGCTTGAATGTTGGTTTATCCTTGTATGACATGTGCAGTTTATATTATTGTTATGATTCGGGGTTTAGTGAATAATAAGCGTATCATCAACTGTAATGTAACTGTGTATGGAGACTTTAATCAGAGCAATTAAATATATTCAACAACTTTGCCACAATTATCTTAACATCAGTGTAAATTGCATTGACAGACGGTTGGATTAAAATGGGGACAAGTACAAAAGATCACAGACACAGGTAATAAACCAAAAGTATTTATTGAGGAGTGAATTTAACTGATTTTAAATTAAAAAAGTTTTCCTCATGGAACACAGTCAATAATGCTTTCTTAATAGATTTACAACCCTTTCCTGGCACAATGTGTAGTTACACTTTCAAGTTTAACATATTTAAGTTAAATACAGTGACATCAAGTAGCAAGCAGCAATATACCTGTGGTACAGTGCTATGTTTCACAGTATATGTGTGGCAGTTGCAAAAAGATTATTTGTGTAGTTCAGCCATATATGTAAAACATAAAACAAAACACATCAACCAACAACTACAGCTATTAACATCAAGTAAAAACAGTATCAACACTAATATTTAACACTTTGAGATACACAACTTAAAAAACATTTGGAACATTTAATTTTAACACGTACATCTACACATTTAGTATGCTGTGACATATACTAATGTGTTTTCCAGTAATTATTTGACATTTACACAACACAAATTGTCAACCTCAAGACACAGGTGGTTTTTAATGTCTGTATATGTACATCAAGGATAACGGCTACCACCATTGTCAAGTGCTATGAAATAAATAGTGAAACTGGCTGACATTTTCCCACTATTCCCTGTGATTTCAAAATCTTACGTAAGAGGGGAAAGTTTTTTTTTATTAATTCCTTGGCCAAGACTTTGAAAAGCATTGGAGTTGGAGATGTAAACATGACATTTAAAACCAGAAACATAAGAGGCAATTTTTCAGTTCTGAGTTTTGTTAAAAAAAAAAAAGCGAACAAAATTCAAACATTTGCATTTCTATACCTTATAGCGAATAAAAAATAAATACACATTTAAAAACTTGAAGGTAAAAAACAACTAAAATCAAACTTGATTAAAGAGTCATATTTTCCAAACCTGAACTTTCTCTGCCACTACACACCAGTTGGCATGGTCAAAGTAGGTTTGTGTGACGTGGAGCTCCTCAACATGATTCCTAATGAGCTCCGCCAGCTCACCCTCCCTGAAGACATGATAGTATCTCAGGCAGGACCCTGTCACCTGCTCATAACTCGCCTGAGGACTTATTATTTCCCCATGTTGCTGTTGGTCTTTTCCCTGTGGGGCTACATCCTTTTCCTTCTCTTCCCCTGCCTCAGGCCCCTTCTGGTAGGAGACCAAATCCGGCAAGGCCACAGAGACACACTCCTGGACATAGGCTGCAGAGACACTCTGATCTGTGGTTGTGGTTGTTGTAGTAGAGATGTTGCCTCCATAATCATGCTGTCCCTTGGGTAAATCCACGACCGAGTCAAATACATCCTCCTCTGAACTTTGCCTAGAGGAGGAAAAGAAGCTGGATACCTTTTTTATGAGGCCTCTTCTCCTGCCACTATGGCTGGCCTTGTTCTGGTCGTTCTCTGACATAGGGGAGGGTAAAGTGCTTAAGTCCCTGGAGGATGACCGGGAGATGGTCAAGCTACCAAAGTCAAACACAGAGTCCAGGGACCTGCTGAAGATCCACAGCCTCTGGATCCTTTGCTGAGTGCTGCCAGTCATGTCTTCTTCCTCCAACATGGATGATGTGCTTTTAACTTTTCTGTGCTTGTCAGTGCTGTCTATGGCTTCGCTCACACTCTGTGCTGTTCCCCTCTTCCGGACTTTGGCATGCTCCCTACCAAAACCAGGAGATGAAGGAGGGTTTGGGTTCCAGGGCACAAATATGTCCTGCTTCTCAAATTTACGGCGCTTTTGTTCCATGGCCCACACATAGATCATGATGCGACCTCCAATGCGCAGGGTGCGTGCCATCTCCTTTATTGCTCGAATACGGCGCTCTTTGGTGGACAAATGATGGATGACTAAGACACAAACAAAACACAGTGGCCAGGTAATTACAATCGTGACAGTCTATCTGTGGTTAATATATAGACCTTTCAGAATAAGCAATTTTATCAGGAAGCTATTTTTGGCTTCTCTTGCTTTTATATAATTTGTCTATTTTATAATTGAATACAACCATGAATTAGTTCTAAATAACGTACTCACTGTTGTCCCGGTGACCCCGCTGCCTTGGCAACATAAGCCCCCTCGACTTTGTCAAGCACTGCCTATCCTTTAACACCTGGTAACCAAATGTTTTTTTAGGCTACACTACTTTAGTAGTTCTTGAAGGGATAACTCAAAGTGAGAAGCCTGCGAGTCTAACCATGTAAGACAATTATGTATTAATAACAAAAATTACTAAAAATCAAATAAAAAAATAAATTATTGCATGCAACATCAAGTACCCGCAATTGAAAGCACGGCATCAAAGCAGCCATCTCTGTAAGGTAGCCGTAGTCCATCACACATCTGGACTTCGTGCCCTTGGCTCCATGCAGCATCCACCAGAGGGCGACACACGTCACACCCCAGCTTGAACACATTATTATTGATATGGAGGTATTTGCCATTGCCACAGCCTAGAACGGAAAAGACATTTAAAAAAGAGGCAACAACAAAAAAGCTAGAGAAAATAATAACGTAGAGGACTGCCTTTAACAGCAAAAGCTGCGCTGATCATATGCCTCAAGACTTATTGTAACAACAATGGGGAGGACAGTCCAGCCCAACATGCCACACACCCACGTCAGCAACGATACTGGCAGGCTCCTGATCCAGAAGAAACTGCCGCACCTTGGGCCAGGCTTTGTAACGACTGTCATTGAAATATGGAGCAATCTTCTCATAGACGTTATGCACATGGTCTCTCTCAAGCCTGCTTGCAGCCTCCTCCATCACAGGTACACCAGGCTTGCTCATAAAGCAGCACCACCACACATCAGACCTGCAGAGAGCAATGACAATAATCAGGAACTTAGAAGATAAACAGACAATACCAAAGGTAATCTGAAATTAATGAATAATCCAATGTCCTGAACCCAGAAGTAAACTCTGCCTCCACTCCCTTATGGGTTATATCCGCAGTCGGTCTCCATTTATTAGAATGCATGGCATTAACTTAAACTGTGATGCTCCTCCTAAGCCGTTCTCTGTGCCCTTTTGGGACAGGAAATATTGTAAACTCATCATTAATTCCGGCTCATTATTTTTGTAAATGCTTTTATTGTGTAACAAATCCAGGCAATTGCCTTATATCAGCATGCAAAACATTAGCCTGTGAAACAGAATTTATTAATCAACACAATTTCGCTGTTGACTGGTTGTATGATGTGATTTATTGTCTGTGATCTGTATGGAATTGAAGACATAAGATTATTGTATGGCTTCCCAACAATTTTTGCAATTTCATAAAAAAAAGCACATACAGGCAGCTCTTTATGGCGAGTTCCGTTTCTATATATGAATACGACTGTCAATTTTTTGATGATTTCACCGCCAAAAAAACTAAAAGATCCCTTACGTCACATTGCTTTTTGGTTCAGTGCAGACCTGTCAGTGTTGAATTCCAAACGTTTCTATACCATTCATTCAATTGGCATTATGCCACAAACTAAAGCTTCAAGTTGCCTCTGAATTTCTATGTTGACTACATTTAGAACACAAGCCTGATTCCTTTGAGAAACCACTGCTAAAGGGAAATCAAATAGCCTAAGTAATATAACATCTGGTAACTAATGTACATACAAATCCCAGTAATGCAACTATATAAATAACCTTGTCCTTTACAATGACTTTATATCACATTCAACATGTTCGTCTATAACGGAATCTTATTATATTACTTTCACAATTCGAATGATGTTGTACATATTAACGACATTCACACAACCTTGAAATTACCCAGATCCCCCCCCCCCCACAAAAAAAGGTCTTCACAGACAACGGGTTTGTTTACCAACACGTACACTCTTCCTCACACTTAAAATACATGAACTGGTTTTTCAATCAGGCGTGCCAATTTTACTCAACGTCAACGGTCTAACTAATGTTGTGGAGCACCTGTTCCAGAGAGTGAACAACTTTTATCTATGCGGCTGTGGAGCCGTATATCTTATGCATAACAATGGAAACTCAAAACCGATAGGAAATTATGATTTTTACAAAATCAAAGTTGTTTCTACGGTTATATAAAATGGATAACGAAATGAAGAAACGAAGACTGATACGCAAGCGTGCTGCGCGAATAATACAAATGTTAAGAGGATAAAGGGTACTATTATTGTTGCATCAACAAATGATTTTAAGATCAAATATATTGGTATAGAGATAATAACTTACCAATGAATGAAGCAACGCAAAGCAGGTATCTTGTTTTGTAGGAAGGGAAACTTCCCCTGCCATACATTTAGGCTAACCTACATAGTCAAGCTAAAGACGAGAACATCTTGTGTGTGGTTCCTACAGTTCTAGCGTTACATCATCGGTTTTTCAACGTGACATTGGAACGACTCAACCCTGAATAAGAACATCATCATCCTGTATTTTCGCTTATCGACATCCTTATTCTACCAACTGTCGAGCACTATGCACACACATATCAGGGAAACGCGGTCAGCCTCCGTTGTTCAGTGCGTGAGGAGGTCGCCACCCTGGTTGTATGTATGTGGTCCGCGTTTTCCATTGGTTAACAATCCCACATGACCCTGACACCACAGTAATCATGGTATTTCTCTTTTCGGGTGAGCCTAACTGGGGACTGTCTAAATAGTTTATTGCCACGAGTGCCACATTAAGACTTTTTAGAACATGTATTGATTTACAGTAGATGCTCAACTGTAAAACACCGTCAGTTAGCTATACAAAATTGTATTAATACAAGCTGTATTATGTAACATAAACATGTTGGCTTTTAGTAAAGCTATTCAAAATGCAAACCTCGACGTTGCAGGTGTTCACTAAATTGTATTGTGGGGGAGTAGTCCACCAGTGATGCATGGTAACATGCACGATTATAGTTGTTTGTCAAACAGTAACTCAGCAACAATCTGCCATTTTGAGATAATCACTGTACATTTTTTTTCTATGCTGCACAGATGTCATCAGATTTTTTTTCCTTGAAGTACAGCACCAATGGTACGCATAATAAGAAGACGCCTGCACAAGGCTGAGAGAATGAGGTGCATTTGGGTAATCTGATAGCCTAAAAAATGAAATTAAAAATAAATTTTCAAATTTTATCTTTTTTATATCCTGTTTGTTACAAGATATAGTGAGTAACGCATCGCAAGAACATGAATGAATGTAAAACTAATCCGTTAATCCCAATGTTCACACTCCCTAATACTCTCAACGTTTAAAGGAAGTAATTGCTGTAATTCATACTTTGAGGATTGTATGTGATTGCATGGATCTTTCCGTTGTAAAGCTGGGGAGATAGCAGTTAAGAAACCATTTAAAGACTTTAGGCAATTAAGCCTATTAGTAACACAAGATATGTTTACACAAGTTTATGGTTTAAACAAACACCCAAGAATGGTCTACCGTGAAAGTAAAAGGGTAAAAACTGACATTATCGCAGAGTTCGCACTTTTCTAAACGAGGGAGTGATACTAGTAGGACACTGGAGTAAATTCAGTTTTAACAGCAGTTTAAAGGAAATGTCAAGGCAGACACTTTAATTGCTCAAATATACATTAGACAGTTTGGACACAAGTTTCCCTTGTTAAGACCCATTTAATGAGTTTACATTTAATTTCTATTAACTAAAAGTGGAGCATCTGCAGGCAGCATATCACTACATAATATACAATGTAATAATATATTTAAAATGGGTATCAGCTCACCTGCTGGCACGATAGACTTACTCTCCTAAAAGCCTGACACAAACGTTTCTAATAGGATGCAACAACAATTTAAGTCCAGTATTTAAGTAAAGTTTAACATAGTGGGGTAATAAAATAACATAGCATAAGAAATTAAAGCGGTTATGAATTACAATAATTTACCTAGCCCACAATTTAACGAGTAGCCAAAAATAAGGACTACACAATTTATTTTCCAATATGCTGCAATTGTAAGCACTGACAGTCATTTTCAGTAACATCATGTAGCATTGTGAAAAATAGATAAACAATACAAAGTATGACAAAACAATTAAGGTATGGAAATCAATTATTGATCACTAATTACATATAGTACATCATTTACTGTGGGCTATAAAGAAGATTCACTGTCAGTGTACATAACATTCCTGAGTTTTGTTCCCAAATCACAAAATAAAATCAAGATACACATTACCTACAATAAACCCAGCCCAAAAGCAGACAAGACTAAAAGATCTGAAAAATATAGCTCATACAAAATGTTCTTGAAGGCATAATCTACCATAACAAACTAGTATGAATTTAACTGGCATTTGGCCTCATAATAAGATATCGGTGTTCTTACCAAGAGTAACATCATAATATTGCTCTAATCTGTCAAACATATGCATCAAGTAAAAAGTAATTGCATAAAATGTATAATATGGAATCACAGTGACATCTAGAGGTGGTGGATAGTTGAAACACCTTCGCTATTAGTAGTTAGAACATACGTCCCAAATGAATAGGCTATATGTATTCTCCTAGCTCAACAAATAAAACAACGGACACCCTAATAGTCTGTATAAATTGACAAAAACACTTCTGTTAAAAGTAAAAACGATACATTTAATCATGTCCCCCCAACGCCCCCCCCCCCCAAAAAAAACACTTACAAGATTACAAAATACAGTAAAAAGGAGGAGTATAAAATATTTTATCTCGATAAAAATTAATGGCATAAGTGAAATACAAATTTAAGTAGGACTGACATTTATCTCATGCTGCTTTTGAACATTTCTGAGAGTGGGCTCCTCGGAGTTCATGACAATAGCCACAGATATTGGGAATGAAAAGCGATCCAACATCTGAGCTATCTTCTCGTGAGATACACCATGCTTGTTTCTTCTAAAAGACATGCATGTAAAGGTTAGGGGTAATTAGGATTTACTGGTCTTCCTACTTTTGAAATTTAAATTTAGATGACAAGCATGTTGTCCATTTCCAACTTCTAATATTGCTGGCAGTGTCTTTCAAATAGCAACAAACCTTTATATACTTACTTCTCTAACTCGATGGGATTCCATTTCCAGCTGGTGTCAGGCTCATGAAAGAAAATGCTGTAGCCTCTCTCCAAGGCCTGCACAGCAAGTGACAAAAGTCCCACGTATCAACCGTAAGCACTAAGCAGTTATTAATGCCCAGGATATACAGGAGTCAGGAGTGTGTTCATTATAATTAAACATGCAATGTAAACTTACCATTTTTACATATGGCTTCATTTCCCAAGCTTGCATGTTTGTATTATCAATGATAACAGGAGTGCAACCTTTCCACATGGCCTCTTTAGCTATAACAAGGAAATGTTAATAGACTAAAGTTACTAAGGATATACTATAGTCTAATTATTTTACATAGTTAAAGACAATATTGAGTAACACAGCACTAATGTGCAAAAAAGCTTGCTAATACTACCTTGCTTTTGGTTCCATTCATGTGCTTCCCCAAGATGACTTCGGTCATAATGATAGCCCTTCTCTTGAGAGAAATAGTCATCTGTGGAGAGTATCAACCCATTGGGACCAGTGGAGAGCAGTTCTCTGAGAATTGAGTAGAATGTTTTATTTTTATTTTTTGAATGGCATATTGCAATTCTTAGGGCTCTATGCATATCTGCACAGGGCAAGGAATTCTGATTCAAGAGTCGAAGTCCAATGACTTCATCCCCTTTTAATAAATATCATGAAAGGCACACCTTAATTTAGACCAGCACTCTTAAACAAATATAAAAGAAGTTGGAAACAAAAGCCTGAAAAGGGAAATAATTGGTTTAATATCCAATCACATATAGTCCTACAAGTAAGGATCGAGGATCATGTAGCTTACCTAGCCAGTGTTGACTTTCCCGAACCTGGGGCTCCTCTCATCAGAATAAGAACTAGCGTTGGATGATAATTATGTGTTTCATGGGGTGGTTGGTTTCCATGCTGATGTTGTTCATGTTCCGAGCGCAAGTTCTGGTGCCACTCAGAATTCTGTTCTTCTTCCAAATGTGTCTGCTTCTCATTTACATAATCAGGAGTGCTATCTTCACAATTATAGCCTCTTCCTCCTCTGTTAGAATGGAACGGAGGATGTCCGCAGAAGTCCTGAGGACGGTATTCATCAGGCGCAAACTTGTGCATTGAAGGAACCTGTACATTTAGATTTGTATCTCCAGGATATGGCCAGTCACTGCTTATAGGTGGAGTCCTATTTGGGAAACCCCAAGCACCAGCAGTGAAAGAAGGTGGTGGACCACAGATGGGAGGTCTGTGAAATCTGAAGTGCGGTGGACTCTGAAATGGTGGAGGTTGCCAGTAGTTCTGAGGATGAGGGTGAAAAGGACCGTCTGAGTTCTGATCAAAGCTGGGCCGCTGTCTCCTTGAATTATATGGCTCATTGTCAAACCAATGTGGGCGAAAAGTGCAGTTCGGCCCATTGCTGGTTCTCCTCTGGTTGATGTCCAATCTATCTGAAACCATAACAGAACCATCTGGATTGTCTGCTGAATCAATCTTATCAAGCTCTTTGTAGAAGTCACTCAGCGTATCTTCCATGTTTGGCATTACTTTAATCGCCTTGGTTGGTTTAGAAGCAGATTTCAATTTGACTGCCTTTGAGGGGCGACTCGAAGGACCAATAAAAACAGTGCTGCTGGAGCCAAGTTCCTTCATAACACGGTCTCTGTTACTTTCAGTTTCACGTGGGTTTCCATTTCCCACCGTTTTGGCCAATGTCTCATTTTGTGATTTACCTGAAACATCTGGAACGTTCTTTTTAGCTAAACGGTCTCTCTCGAGGCAGGAGGATCTGGAGTGGGGTTCAGCATACGCCATCTAGGAGTGAAAAAGCTACGGTTAATCGAGAAAACGCAAAGCTGCCAAATTTTGTAATTTATTAACCAGCCTAGGCCTGTCTGGTTTCAGTACCTCTTTATCAACCCAACCGTTTACCATGCTGAAAGCATGACAATTATTACGTTAAAATAATTGCTGAAGTACTAAAGTTTCATTTAGACGTATGTAATTACCTTCACACTTATCTAAACTTAAGTGAGATAAAATACCTCTGTGCAAGAAATGCGTTGTGAGCTTCCGTGTTTACGGATGTGCAAGACTTCTTCTTTCGGCATTTCAGGATAGTACCGAGGACAATATCGCCATCTACAGCATAGAAGAAAAACGTACGCGTTTTCAGATCATACATGAACTGCCACACCGTGAGAGCCTTTTCTTTAACATCACTAGTTTTTATTTCCATCCTTGTCAGTTGAGCTATGGATTGGGAAATATAGTCAGCAATTGAATGATAAATTATAAAATTTATTGTTAACATGAAAACAGACAAACTTGTTATAATGGACAAATAAATGGTCAACATAACTTGTAGTGTTCATACTAGATGCAATTATATATGTATGATGCTTTTTCGCTGTGCAAATACAGAATGCTGACATTGTTCAACAATGTCATGTATATCTTGACTATTTAGACTGGCACTTTGAATACATGTTTGGCCACATATGGGCAAAGCCATCTAGCTAAGTAATTTGTATTTAGACTAAATATACATTATTCAGTCATAACATTTCATCAATCCCAATCAAAGTCCTTCATGCAATGCCTGAGTGTCGATCATGGCCAACTCCTCATCTTTCACCCATTCTCCCTCAGCTGGTGTTGGAACAGTTCTGGGAGCTGGAGTCTGATCTGTTTTTAAAGAGCAGGGTGTCACAGCTTTGCGAGGAGGATTGAATGTCTTTTTTAAACTTGGGGAGACCAATGTGGCCAACGGAAAGAGCGGTGGGGGGGAGGGTACACGAGACAAGTAGTCCAGACCCCTTTTTCTCTTCATGCTCTTTGGATCTTTGTCTGCTGATGAGTTGGCTAATGGAGGGACGTTCCTGCTTTGGGGTGTGAACGAGCCAACGTTTCTTAATGGCTGCTGAGGTGTAACCTGTAAGAAGACATGTTGTTTTATTTGCACAGTGGTAATAAAGAGCATCAAGTTAGAATGAGGGGAAAAAGTGGACACAACTCACATTAGCCCTTCCAAATTCTACAGCGTGTGCTTTGGAAACCGGGGTTTTAGGTGGTAAGGCTGGTGACTGGAACGAGCTCCGACTGGGTAACTGAGAGAGGTTAGAGAGTCTTTCCTCCGCACTCTGAAAAAAGTGCTCTTCGCCCTGAAAAACCGATGGACCCAAAAATCCCAATGTTTTAATACTTTTTAGTAGCCAATCATTTAATGTGACAGTCCAAAAGAAGATAGAAAAAAACAACAACATGTTATGCAATAAGTCTGAGAAATGAAGTGTGGCTCCTACCAGCACAAAGTTTCTGAGCTGTGTAAAGGACTCCTGTAGATGAGTTTCTTTGGGGTTTGTCGAGAAAAGGGTCAGATCTCCAGCATATAAGGAAGGGATGGTCGTGGAAGGCTGGTGTCGTAGCTGCAGGTTGCTCAAAGCCAACAGTGACAAAGGCTTCACCAAGTCATCCAAGCCCAATTGTGTCAAATTATTGGAGCAACGCACCTTCACAAAGTTGAGCTTCCCATCAACCAGATAAAGCACAGGAGAGGGGCCTGCATTTAAAAGGACTTCAGTCAGACACATTCTCACTATTTATAAACTATAAAAAAGGGAATATCATTCCAAGTAATTATTGAACTAACCTTGTCTTTCAGTGATGGAGCACACATACCCTACAAGGTCAACTTCCCCACAGAGTGGACGGAATTCTGGATTTTGCAGTTCTACAAAATTTGCAGATATTCTTGGTTGAAACTGATGGGCTAACCATTCCGGGGATGTCTACAAACAGAAAGTATAAGAACATATTTTCATGCATGAAAAATAAACAACAAAAAACAATAACAAACTTGAATGTGTGCATTGTTCCAAAAAGTGCATCAGTACCCGTATATGTTGAAACTGTGTTTTCTTAGTGACTGTGAGCTGCACTGTTGCATTGGCCCCTCGTTTCTTGCCATCAGAGGTGGTAAGATGGTAGGCTCTGTATCTACCACCCTCTTTCAAAAAAGACTGCATATCCACAGACGGTCGCCAAAGGTTCAATGAGTAAACTGAAAGTGGAAATACTAATAATTAAATGTATATTTAATTATTGAAAGTTTCTAAATAAAATGTAATGTAACAAAATATGACAGTATGCATACATAATAAAATAATGTGAATATGACTTTAAATCAAAATACCCACCAACGCTGCTTAGCTGGTCTCTTCTGTCAGCTATGCTGAGCTTCCAAACTTGGGTGACCTCTCTTTTGGGGAAGCCCCCCTCCCCTTCCTGCGCCTCCTCCAGGGCTCTACGGTAACGCTCCTGCATGTCAGCTTGTTTCTTCTCTTCAAGGGAACGCCTGTAGTTATTCAACACCTGCAGTTGCTGGTCACTTAAACGGTTCTAGAAAAAAGTAAACTGACTTTATTATACTTTTAAAAGACAAAATAAGTACTCAGCTAACATATATTTTATATGTAATAAAGCGAACAATAATCAAATCAATAAAACTTGTAAATAGACATTATACAAACAAATAAGTAATCGCATGCAAATTATACTGTCACAAACACTTATTTTTGTGCTTACCTCCAGGTAAACGGGGTCATTTTCAACTGCTTCATGCAGTTCCTCTCCATCTTGCAGAGTCTCAATGTCCTGCCGACGGAGCGCCTGCCTTCTGCCTCGTTTGTGGTTGCCTGTAAGATCACATTGTCACGTCTAAGCGCAGTAATATTTTACCAATACCTGAATCAATCCAGTTTACAATGCTTAGTACCAAGTTCTTCTTGTTCAAACTGGGCCTGAACCTTGCTGTAAAGCATCTCCATGGCTTTTTGCTTGCTATTATTGTTACGCCGGACCTCTTTCTCTTCAGCACGCGAACTACGGAACACGTAGCCTCCGTCTGGCTTCTTCTCCATCCACTAGAAAACAACAAAGCAGCCATTAATTTATATTCAACGATTAACGGCTAAAGGTTTTGATAGTTTGATAACGCAACCCTAAACATACCTGTGTAGGATAGCTTCTCAATATGACAATGTCCACACAGCCCACTGGCCCTCCATTGCTATACAGAGAGGAGATTGGAAGAAGGAATGGCCGGGGATCAGGGTAGAATCCCAGCTTGGCATCCCAACGAGCTGATCTTGTGCTGTTGGCCCCAATCTAAAAGCAACAAATCAAAGAAAATAACAACAAATAAACAACAGAAGTAAAACATTATCAACATGTTTTTGTCTGCTACGGGAATCCGCATTTCTCTGACCTTCAGCATGAGAGTTTCTGGCGCCTCTAGAGGAGAGCAGGCATCCTGGGACCCAATCAGCTCGGCTCCGTGGATGACCAACTTCCCGCCAATGGCCAGGCAACCCTTCCGGAGCATTGCCGTCAACGGGACATCTATCTGAGCTTTGATGGCATACCACCCATCAGTGAGCCAGATGATTCCGACTGGGGATTCAGGCTTTGAGTCAGTCTGCTGGGGGGTAACGGGGTCACTCCCGCTCCCTCTGGTTAGGTGCTGGCCCAAGGACACCACACCACAGACACAGAGAACCATTGTCTTGGCTGCAGTGTCATCCCTCTCCATAATCTTTCTCAGTGCGGGCCTTCTGCTGTGGTCCACTTCAACATCGTATCTTATTAACAAAATAACATATTAGTGTTAAAATCTTTCACATAAACCGACTAGTTAAGTAGACGGAACGCTCGCATACACAATCAAACTGTGTTTGTACCTGTACTTGAGTTGGAGGAGCACCTGCTCTGGTGTGAGACAGAGACTACCCATCTTGGCAGGAAAAGATCTTTCCAGGGAGGCCTGCTTCCACACTATCCACCGATAGTGATTGTAAAGCCAATCCTTGCTGATCAGCTTAGGATCCACACCTGGACTGTCACAGAATGCCCTGTGAGAGATGGATAAAATCCAAATTTAGAGCAAGCAGAAACAAATAACAAAATAAAACTGCATAAAATATTCTTATCAATTTCACAATAGTTATAACAATTCAAAAATCACATACAAGGCCAGCAAACCTTAATTGAATCAAATCATAGAAATACCACCTGTAGAACTCTTCTTTTCCTGCAGTTCCATTATTGCTAGGGATTAGCCATCCACCATCTGCCAGCTGAATTCCACCCCCGTCTATAAATGTTTCCTGCTTGAAGAAGTGTTGGCACTTGAAGCAAAAAGACTCAGCATTTTCACTGGTGATCTCAGATACATGCTGGTGCACTCCATATCCATAGAGCTAAGGATTAAGACAAGTAAAATACAATCAATGTTTCATAAGATTCCTTAATAACTTATGTAATAAAGCCAGTTAAGAGTTGGCCATTACTTGTTTCTGTGTGTGACGGACTGGACACCCGCCGTTGACTGCCTCCCTGAGGGAAACTCTGTGTACCCCAGAGGTCTTGGCCAGGAACAGGCTGCCTGGCAAAGGTCGGATGGTTTGGCGTTTCTTCTTCCTGATTCTCATGTCCTGCATGTCCCGTGCAAGCTGAAGGCTTTGGATATTTTGTGCAACGTCTGTTGACATGAGATCAACACAAACACCAAAAAATGCAAATTGTTAAAATTGCTGTTAAACAGCCTAAAGTAAATCCTGCGTTATGTAATAACAAACAAAATGTAAAACAAACTTTTAACTATGTGTTTACCTTGAGTGCTTACTATCGATTCCTCTGGAGTGACAACAAAGGAAGCAGCAGAAGCAACATCTTGTCCAGGGTCAACGTTAAGGTTTTCTCCACAATTATCCCTACAGCCTACTTTGACAGTATTCTGTTGGGGCATTGTCTGAATAATACTCGCTTTGCCATCACCTATAATTTCTGATGCAAAGCTTTGTTTTTGAAAAGGTGGTACATGTGTGGGGGTTTTGGTAGTTACATTTGAATGCTCATGGGCAGGACAAAATTTTTTCCGGATTGGAGGGACAAATACACCAGGTGTTGTTGCCGTTTCCTGAGGCCCATGGGTCTTAGTTATCTCAGGCATCACATTTTTCCGACATGGTGGAACAAACACTGGCGTTCTGGAACATATTGGTTTACTGTCTCCAGAGATGGAATGAGGTGTTGTTTGTTGTGGCTGTGTCGTGTCTGATCTTGGGTCTGGACAGCTTTTCTTATTTCTGTGCAAGCAAAATATGTGGATAAAAAGCAATGGGTTTGAAGGCTTCACACAAGCTGCTTTGGTGTTTTCTGTATATATTTAGAGCTTACCTGAAGGGCCTCGTGACATTTGGATGAAGGGAGACATTATACTTGAATACTCTCCTGTCTTTAAGAACACCTAAAGCGATCAACAAAATAATTAGCTTTATTTGTTTTTATCATTGAAGCACATACCATAAACAAATAACTTAGAATAGATTATATGTGAGTTTCTGCATCAATTGAATTGTCCAAGGGAGACATTATACTGAATATTCTCTTGTCTAAGAACAGCTAAGCGATCAACACAATTATTAGTTTTATTTGTTTTTATCATTGAAGCACATACCATAAATAAATAACAGAATATATTATTTGTGACTTTCTGCATTAATTGCATTGTCCTCATTTTGAGCCCAATACTAGGGTAGTGTTGCTCTTTTCTAACAGGTTTAGCAAAACTATGGCACATAATTATGCCCTGGGGGCAAACATTGTACAAAATGTTTTACATTGTTTTGAAAAACAATAGTGGTGAAACATTGACATTTTTGTTTCATTGCATCACTTTGGGAGAAAAGTACCCATTGTGTGGATTTCCCTTTTAATTAGTTAAGGGGATATTTCATCGACTTTCTTAAACAATGTTGTTAAGGCTAAATTAAGTATATTGAACAAGTTCGGGTCATAGGATCATGGAGCATGGAAATGGTTCATTCATTGTCCACCATGCCCATAGATCTTTGCGCAAATCAAACTTAGAACCAGCAAATGCTCTCCCCTTGGCTGAAA
This sequence comes from Galaxias olidus, assembly GCA_026901105.3. Lineage (NCBI taxonomy): Eukaryota > Metazoa > Chordata > Actinopteri > Galaxiiformes > Galaxiidae > Galaxias > Galaxias olidus. Next base: position 60,880 of record JAPMUY010005243.1, on the reverse strand, counting down.
ATGGCAACAGTTAAAAAAAATTCAGGAAGGACCCCCGATGACACAATAGAGTAATTTTCTCAACTTGCTTGACATTCTGCTGTTTGATGTTAAAATGACAATACAATGTTTCAAATACAACATTGGTATCTGATGAAAAACATATCAAAAGATCGAAAATGGGTGAACTATCGCTTTCAGACTTACCATCTGAACTACTTTTTGCTGGATTGAGTGTTGATTGTCTAGGATTCTTCACAAATCTGTCAAATTCATCCAAGAGTCTCCTTTTCAACGGTGGTTGGTCTAGAAATGAATGTCACTATTAATAACCAATTAGGTTCAAACACAATTATTAAATTTTATTTGTTAATCTTTCAATTTACTCACCAGTTACATCAACATTATCCCCTGATCTTTTCCCCAATCCTCTTCTAATGTCTCCAGACTCCTCAATGTGGGTTGAATGTTGTTGCATTAGAGGCCCTACACATGTTGCAGTAAGATTCAGATCTCCAAGGTCATCATCCTCTAACAATGCCTTGGTGCAGTCTATTGCCTCCTGAGCAAAGTACTTCTGCTGGGTAACAGTGCAGCCACTGAGTCCAAGTGATTCAAAGCCCATTGAAGACGACGACTCTGTGCTTTGGGACTGACGTGTGATTTCACAGTCTTTTGGTCCTCCAGTTTTCACTGGTACAAGTTGATCATGAATAACTGCAGGGACTTGGACAGTCTTTTTCTCCCCAGATAATTTGCCAGAGACCTTCTCAACTACCAGGGTTTCCTCACATCCTCTGTATTTGTTAAAAGTCTCTGCGAGTGCCTTTTCTGACACAGACACATTTTTACCGCAGGCAGTGTTAAAAGCATAAATGTTAATTTCCTGTTTTCTGCCAGTTTTGGCTGTAAGATCATTCTCTTTTTGAGTAACAGTGACAAACGTATCCTTCTGGACATACTCTGTAATGGACAGTCCATTCACACTGGCAGAGCTTAAACAAGATATGTTGGCCTCTCCCAATAAAGACTTGTTTGCTAAACCATTTTTGATTAGATAACAGTCATCCAATAAAGACTTGGCCTTTTGGATAGATTCATTAGACATTAACACAGTATTTCCACTTGCTGTGCTAAAATAATCTGAGCCGTTACGAGGATGCTGCTTTGTGTTTGCAACTGTTTTGGCAGTCAATGAGTTAATATCAAAGGCACAGGTAGATTTAGATGCATCAACCGAGCTGGCCCTGGAAGTCATTTCAGAATCTGCATTCACTCTTTCATCTAACTCATTCAGTAGTGTCTGTGCCTTCAACAAATTTGTTTCAGAAATGAGTACTTTCTTGCTCCCAGCTTTGGTGAATGCCAACTTGCTTTTCTGTGACCTCATGGCAGTGTTGTCATCTTCTTTCACATTCTTTGTTTTTGAAAATGTTAAGCTGTCTGTGTGGTAATCACATTCGTTGAACAAAGTCTTTACTTCCAGTAGGGCGGCGTTGGATATCGCTACTCCTTTGCCACTAGCTGTTTGAAATCCACCACCTCTCTGTGGCTGAGCCTGTACTGGACTGGGCGGATTCTGGTTTTTGCAACTGTCCTTAGTTTCAATCAATTCATTCCGATGGTCCTCCTCACGTTCGTTTAAAATGGTCTTTGCTTTCATTAGTGCTCCATCAGTGACAAACACTTCCTCACCACTTGCAGTGGAGAAAGTTCCATATTTCACTGCCCTACTGCCCTTTAGGTGTTGAGGAGCTAGAATTGAACTGATGGGAAGCTGTTCACTAATGCTGGTTTTGGAATCTGTGTTTTCCATTATAACCGCTTCAGATTCATTAAAAAGGGCATTTGCTTTCACCAGTGCTTCATCAGATACCGATACTTTCTTTCCACTTGCTGTACTGAATACAACACCACCTTTAACAGCAGTACTGACATTCTTTTGTGGTGGAGCATCAACTAAACTGTTGTGATGAAGTGATTCAATATTGCTGCTTGTTATTGTTACTTCCTGTATATCGTCCTTTCCACACTCATTCAAAAGAGTCTTGGCTTTTATCAGTGCTTCATCAGAAACAGATACTTGCTTTCCACTTGCTGTACTGAATCCAGCACCCCTTTTCACTACTGTGCTACATTTCTTCTGTGGTACAGCCTGAACTGAACTCTTGTGAACAAGTGATTTAATACTGCTCCTTGATTCTGTAATTTCTTGTATATCCTCCTTGTCACACTCATTAAAAATAGTCTTGGCTTTTATCAGTGCTTTGTCAGAAACCGATACTTTCTTTCCACTTGCTGTACTGAATCCAGCACCAATTTTTACTGCAGTACTGTATTCCTTATGTGGTACACCCTGAAATGTAATGTTCTGCTTGAGTGATTCTATATTGCTCCTTGTTTTTTTTATTTCTTGTGTATCCTCCTTTCCACACTCATTCAAGAGAGTCTTGGCTTTTATCAATGCTTCATTACAAACAGATACTTTCTTTCCATTTGCTGTACTGAATCCAGCACCACCTTTCACTGCACTACTGACATTCTCTTGTGGTAGAGCATCAACTAAACTGTTATGATTAAGCAATTCAATATTGCTCGTTTTTCTTATTTCTTGCATTTCCTCCTTGTCACACTCATTCAAAAAAGTCTTGGCTTTTATCAATGCTTTATCAGAAACCGATACTTTCTTTCCACCTGCTGTACTGAATCTGGCACCAATTTTCACTGCAGTACTGCATTCATTCTGTGGTACAGCCGGAACTGAAATGCTGTGCTTGAGTGATTCATTATTGCGCATTGTTTCTGTTATTTCCTGTATATCCTCCTTGTCACACTCATTCAAAAGAGCCTTAGCATTAATGAGTGCTTCATTAGAAACAGATAGGGTCTTTCCGCTTGCAGTGCTAAATCCAATATCATTTTTCAAAGTCACACTAGAGTGATATTGTTCACCTTTCTTTGATGTGCTATTTGACATATATGAAAGTTGCCTCGGTTTTAAGGTTCTCTTTGCGGCAATAGAAATGGCTTTACAGATGGGTTTTTTAAAACCACTGTTTTCCTGCTGAATGTCCTGATTTGCTATATTAAGACTATTTTTTTCAGTATTAGATTTTTTATATTTGTCACAGTGGCCAATTTCTTGAGCTGTGTTGAGGCAACAAGCATTTTCCTTTTGATTACCCAATCTTAAATTAGATAAACTTGTTTTATTGTCAGGCTTTGAGGAAGCACAATCAATATTTTCCAGTAAATCACAGTCTTTAAATAAAGCACTTGTCTCAACAAGGGCTTTTGCGGCAACTGTCAAATCTTCTCCACTGGCCATCTTAAAACCATCATTTTGCCTGTCAAAAAGATCCAGGTGCAACTTGTCTTTTTTAAATGCATTTCTTTTTTCAATGTGCTCGGTACACTTAGAAACTAGCACATCTTTGACTGGTTTGCTCAAAGAGTAATGAAGATCTTTCACCTTTAAAAGGTCATTTTTCTCTGCACTGTTGCTGAGACCGTTGGATTCTCTATTTTCTATATACATCAAATTACTATTCTCAAAAGTATTCCCATTGACAAAGCCCTTTTCCTCAATATTCAAATCATTTCCTCTTCCTCGCTTGTCAAATACACGCTCAACTTGTTTTACATCCGTCACAACACAGTTTAACCCGCCAGGTGTGTCTGTCGTTGTTACAGGGCTTTCTTCTAAATCTTCAAAAAGGGCCCTTGCTTTGCTGAGACACTTCTTTGAAACAATCAGATTATTTCCCCTAGCTGTTTGAAAACCCACAGTCATCGTCAAAGCAGTTGTGCCAGCAGGATTACCCATTTCAGTAGTATCCCTGTCCCTACCTGGTGACAAACCCCCAACTTTTAGTATGGAGCTACAGCTAAACAAAGGCAGTGCTTGTCCTACATGGACAGCCTTTTCTTCAGTTTCTTTAAAACTGCATGATGCTGTACTTTCAGTGTTTGCTACAGCTGCCTTCCTATGAGGTATTGGTATTCTTTCAGGGGTTGTTATCTTTGACAATTGCTTGTCAGCATCAGTGCAAAAACTGTCGTCAAAATCTATGCCAGCAAGGAACTCAGGATCACACTCCTTGTGAGAGGGAATATCATCTCCACGGTGGGTGTTAGGTTTTGCCGACTTGTACTGTGTGAATTCGAACTGGCTCTCAGCCTCTTCCAAGAAAGTACAAAGCTCTGAGACATCTGCTCTTTGAGAAGCAGTCAAAGGGCTATCTAAAGAAGGCATTTGACACGAGTTAGCAGCGATGCCCCTCATTGACTCACATGCTGTAAGCTTTTCAACTTCAGCAGTACAGACTTGTTTGGGTGTTGGGTGTTTATCAAAGTGTATTTCCTCAATCTCTGTAAACAGATCAGTGGCTTTCTCCAGGCTGGCAGTAGAGACTTGAATGTGTTTTTCTGAAGCCGTTTTGAAACCAGACGCATAGTTAAATGGAAGAGCAATGTCAATTCTGTGTGGGCTATGAAGCAGAACATCATGTTTCATTTCATTGCTCTTATTTTCTTGCCTTTCTGAACTATTCAAGGCTATTGTACAGCTGTCTTGTGTGTAAATATTCTCTGGAACAGGGCTTAATTGTTGGCTTGTATGATTGACAGAAGATATATTAGTGGTGGACTTTCCCTCCATAAAATCATCAAACAGTGTTTTTGCTTTCTGTATGCCCTCTGGTGGTAAAGATATCGTCACATTGTTGCCAGTTTTAAAACCACAACAGCTGGAAAGTGAATGATTGAATGATAATTCTGTTCTATGGTCTACATCTGCAAGAGTGGAGGAGTACCCACTGTCACTGACTGTGTTCTCCACACGGACACCTTTACTGTTCTGATGCTGAGCATCAGCAGATTCCATTTTGTCCAACAGTCTTTTATTCTTTTGCCTTAATGCCAAGAGACAAGAAGACGCAAATAGCCCATCCTTGGCAGTTTCCTCTTTTTTACTGCCAGGTTTGCTAAAGTCAGCGGTTTGTCTAAAATCTTCTGCAACAGCTTTGGAAAGCGGTGAGCTGTCAAAATCCTGATCATTGGTTGGCTTCAGGAGAAATACATTTTCTTGAGGGTTACTTGTCTTTTCTTTGAGGTGATTATTCCCCTCTGTGTTATTTTTATCCACAGAATTATGTCTTGCTTCGAGTAGTTTATCCCCACTTATTTTATCATTTGGATCTCGATCTAAAATGATAAACAGCAAAATACAAGTTATTTAATTCCAATTAAAAAAATGAAATAAAGTTAGGATAATAAATAATTTCATTAAAACCTACCTGACATATCATTCCTAGGTGAGGATTGTGACTTGTGAGGGTGTATTCCTGAGACTTCCGTAAAGGTATTTTGAGCACAGTATATAAACTTTCTTGTTTTCTTGGTGTGTTCTTGTAAGCTTTTCCCAGCAGACCCTGTCATTCCAGGACCACCTAGATAACATGACTCTGATCCAGTTCCGTGTTGTTCTGCTGTAAGGTTATTGGTTTCTTTACGTCCAGTTGAACTTTTAACATGGGAAAAATGTGTCATATCACAGTCTGAGAAATCTGATAAACTTATTTGAGTCCATTGTGTAGAGGAACTATCTCCCATTTTAATTGTCATTTTTGTGTTTATGGAGGCAGGATTTAAGCCACTGTTTTCTTCCTCATTGGTGCTCTTGCTAGACTCGTGGTTTCCTCTTGTTGAAACGGGAGGAGTAGATTCAGGTTCCTTGGTTAAACCACTTAAGTTCCTTTTGATTCGATCCTTGGTTTTCACCCTTCGTAAGGCTGAATCACTGTTACTGAAGAATATGGAGAGGGCATCTTCTGCTCCATCAAGAACGCTTGCCACTGTGCAGCGGACATCTCCATCCTCAATTGCATTTGGTAAAGTCTGTCTCCAACTGTTGCAACCATTGAATAAGGATTTTTCAGAAGGACCAAGACAGGCTGGCCCATAGCAACCTATTACAAAGTGATATACTGATGTTATGCTATATGCATATTAATGTAAATGTAGCAATGGGGACAAATATACATCTGGTATACTGTTACGGCCATATATTTGATTACATCTAGGCTAAAGATTTACTGATTTGAAACCAATCAAGAATGCGTCGCCTAAACTGAAAAGGTGTGTTCGAGTTACACCACTTTTGTCAGGAGGAATGGGCCAAAACTCCGGCACGGTATTGTGAGAAGCTTGTGGAAGGGTACCCTAAGCATCTAATTAAAGTGAAGCCATTAAAAGGAAATTTCACCAAATACTTAAGAGTGCATTTAAACATTTGATCCACTGAAAATCTGTTCTGGTAAATAAAAGCTTAAAAACATTTGTGTTGGCTATTATTTTTAAATTAACTATTGGAAATACGTAGATAGCCTACAGACCTAACACAAGAAATGTCTCGAAACATGAAACATGTACAGTTGCTAGACGGAGCTTGAATGTATTTGGCCTTGGTGTATTTAAATATATGGCCTCAACTATGATAAAATGTCAGCAACAAGCACTCACCATTTTGACCCAGAGATGCATCTTTCTTTTCAGGGGATAGCACGGCAACTCCAGATGTATTTGAGAGTGAGGGGAAGAGTTTACGGACAAACTAAAAAGCAAAAGACAAAAAGCCTTTTTAAAGCCATGACCATGGGTAAAAATCTAAGCTTGATTTGTCATAATAAAAACATGGTTTACCATAAAAAGAGTACTCACAAGAATTTCCTTCTCTGCAGAGGGACTCACCATGCCCATCTGGTCCTTAGTTTTAGCTGTGGTAGTAGAAGCACGTAAAAATATATCCTTAAACATACTGTACAATAATAATACAATAATGTTTTACAAAATTCAAGTAAGGTATACTTACACAAAATAATTGTGGGTGTCATGGCTGGAGGGGTATTTAATGAGCTAGTCCATGACATGTCAGGGTTGAACTGTGCGCCAAGACTTTCGGATATGCGTTTGACTGAAGATACCTGCAAAAATTCACAAAAACACTTAACAGACTGGATGTTTGGCCTTTTGTCTTTATTGCCTTCCCCAAATCATACAAGATTTTTAAAAAGAACACTTACCACGGTCTCTTTGGGAGTACCAATAAGATCTATAAACAAAATAAAATGTATTAATATTACTGAAAACAGTAGATAACCTTTCCTGTTGTGCCATAACAATGAAGACCATATTTACCATAACTGTCTTGAGGGTGAAGGTCTTGGTTTGAAGTGCTGAAATGAAATGGTTATGTTATGGACTTTAAAAAATAAGGATAAATCTATTATTGAATATAGAGTGCCCTGAATTATTGGGAACACAAGATTACATGAAACAAAAATAAGACAAAAGGTAGTAAATCAAGAAATAGTATGACACAATTAGGTGCACATGTGAAAATAATCATATTACATTTAGGTAGTAAATAACTAATTGGTAAATAGTAATTAAAAGTTTACAACAACGGGAGCTGTAACAATCCGCGATGTTTATCAAGCAACAATCATAACTGCAGATTGGGACCCAATGACACAGACACAGACAAAGTCTCTAACTAGCAAGTAGGTGCCAATTATTGTAAGGAGTTGTATCTTTTGTATTTATGTTTTTTCTGAGGATGGGAAACTATGAAACATATATAACAATAAACCAATAATTCTGGGGACTAAAAAAGTAAGCAATATCTTACAAACCTGTCCTTTGATGTTTCAAATAAGCATGGGCTTGAATCTGCCCATGGCAAGGTGGTTTCTTTTTCAGTGTTAGCTGAGAACACAATATAGTGCAAAGATTCAGAATATTACATATAATGTTATATTTGTTAGTTGGGCAACTAATTCCCCACAAAACCTATACAGCTGCGCCAGCTGTGCAGTTGATTTGATACATTTTACTTGTGATACACAATATAGCCTAAAAAAACAACAGTTACGTTTTTTTTCCCAGAGTGGAAATTGACATACAGTGCATCCTGAAAGTATTCATACCCCTTCACTTTTTCCACATTTTATAATGTTACAGCCTAATTCCAAAATGGATTAAATAAAAAAAAATCTCAACATTCTACATACAATACCGCATAATGACAAAGTGAAAAAAGTTTTTTAGAAATTTTTGCAAATGTATTAAAAATAAAAAATAAAAAAATTTCACATGTACATAAGTATTCACACCCTTTGCTGTGACACTCAAAATTGAGCTCAGGGCCATCCTGTTTCCACTGATCATCCTTGAGATGTTTCTACAACTTGATTGGAGTCCACCTGTGGTAAATTCAATTGATTGGACATGATTTGGAAAGGCACACACCTGTTTATATAAGGTCCCACAGTTGACAGTGCATGTCAGAGCACAAACCAAGTTATGAAGTCCAAGGAATTGTCTGTAGACCTCCGAGACAGGATTGTATCGGCACAGATCTGGGAAAGGGTACAAAAAAATTTCTGCAGCATTGAAGGTCCCAACAAGCACAGTGGTCTCCATCATTAGCAAATGGAAGAAGTTTGGAACCACCAGGACTCTTCCTAGAGCTGGCCGTCCGGCCAAACTGAGCAACCGGGTGAGAAGGGCCTTGGTCAGGGAGGTGACCAAGAACCCGATGGTCACTCTGACAGAGCTCCAGTGTTCATCTGTGGAGATGGGAGAACCTTCCAGAAGGACAACCATCTCTGCAGCACTCCACCAATCAGGTCTTTATGGTAGAGTGGCCAGATGGAAGCTACTCCTCAGTAAAAGGCACATGACAGCCCACATGGAGTTTGCCAAAAGGCACCTAAAGGACTCTCAGACCATGAGAAACAAAATTCTCTGGTCTGATGAAATCAAGATTGAACTCTTTGGCCTGAATGCCAAGCGTCATGTCTGGAGGAAACCAGGCACTGCTCATCACCTAGCCAATACCATCCCTACAGTGAAGCATGGTGGTGGCAGCATCATGCTGTGGGGGTGTTTTTCAGCGGCAGGAACTGGGAGACTAGTCAGGATCAAGGGAAAGATGAATGCAGCAATGTACAGAGAGATCCTTGATGAAAACCTGCTCCAGAGCGCTCTGGACCTCAGACTGGGGCGAAGGTTCACCTTCCAACAGGACAACGACCCTAAGCACACAGCCAAGATAACAAAGGAGTGGCTTTGGGACAAGTCTGTGAATGTCCCTGAGTGGCCCAGCCAGAGCCCAGACTTGAACCCGATTGAACATCTTTGGAGAGATCTGAAAATGGCTGTGCACCGACGCTCCCCATCCAACCTGATGGAGCTTGAGACGATCTGCAAAGAAGAATGGGAGAAACTGCCCCAAAATAGGTGTGCCAAGCTTGTAGCATCATACTCAAGAAGACTTGATGCTGTAATTGCTGACAAAGATGCTTCAACAAAGTATTGAGTAAAGGGTGTGAATACTTATGTACATGTGATTATTTATTTTTTAATACATTTGCAAAAAATTCTAAACTTTTTTCACTTTGTCATTATGCAGTATTGTGTGTAGAATGTTAGTAACTTTTTTTTATTTAATCCATTTTGGAATTAGGCTGTAACATAATAAAAAGTGAAGGGGTATGAATACTTTCAGGATGCACTGTACAATACCTTGTCTAGGACAAAGGAGTTCATCTTCTGTTTCTGGTGACTGCACTCCACTGCGTCTAAAGATTTTGGGTGTAGAGAAGAGCTGACTCTCCAGAGCACATTTCTTGAATGGTGTTTTGAATTTTCCAGCTTGTCCACATGTATGATTTGCATTAGGGTTAATCAAAGCATCTTGTTCTGCAACAGTGGCATCCCCAACGTCAGTGGCTTTGGCAGTCAGCACATCAAACCAGCATGGATCCAGGGGTCCCAGTTCTGCATAGTGGAAAGGTCATGCAAATATAAAGCTAATGCAAATATCCAGGACCATAGTACAGTATGGTTCAAAAACGTAAAGTTGTGTGACTTTGCAATAAAATGTAACTTTATACAGAGAACCTCTATAGGCCTACTAAAAAGGATACAACTGACTCGTCATTACCTTCCCATATTTGATGCTTGAAGGTGTCAAACATAATGTTGGTAACGGAATCCATGTGTTTTATATCATTTCTGAAAGCAAAACAAATAACATATACAACCCGTAGGTTATACTCTGGTGATGTATCGCTTAAAAATCGGAAACACTGCCTTGAGCTGTTGTTCTGACCGAATACAGGACCAGAGATTAATTTACGCTACTTTAACTCACTGGCGTCACCTCCTCGGCTAGCGTGTGCTAGCAGCATTCGCTAACACAGTATTGTACCTGTGCCAGCAGTATAGCAAGCAAACAAACCCGCTTGTAAATTATACTCACCAGGGGCAGAGTGGTATATTAAAGTGATGAAACTGCAGCTAGTCCGACCTTCATGGCATACATACTTTACATTTTATTCTGTAGAAAATCTGGCATACTAACATTACTTATAAACAACTGACTGAAGCTAATGAGGCGTTTTTTACACTCGGTTCCTTTTCGCACTTCCCTGGGTCAAACTACTTCAGAGCACCCGCCAAGAGTTAAGGTGCGCTGTATTACAAGCATACGCGACGCTGTATAACGCGGAGTTAAAATTTCATATCTATATTCACACATGGCATTACATTCTTCTCTTATTCGGAATGTATATGTACAACGAAATATAAGAATACAAATTATTTCACTTGACTGATTGCATTTTTAAACTGTTGCAAAGTAGACACCCATCCTTCGGCATGGCAAGTACCTTTATGAAGCGCGCCTAGATATTTTAACCAATCGCTTTTTACTAGACTAGTGACGACGGTCTGTACGGATGCATTAAGCGGAACATAGTCAGACACTCGTTCTTCTGGGTTTGTTCAATTAAAGTAAGTCTGTTCTAGGACGACCTGAGAAGCCCTACTTTATATGTTGTATATATGTTCAACATATCATCTTTATAAACCAAATATATTATTGCAGAACATAATTTAACAAATGCATTTTGTATTCTTTATTGTTACAGAAGTGTACAGAACATGAACGTACAGTAGATCTCAAAGGCTTCTATATTTACAAGCGTAAAAGCGTCATCAACCAAGTAAGGAAGCTTTACAAATGTGTTTCCTACAGTCTAATGCTCAGAAGCTAAAATTTAAATCAAAAACATAAAAATACAATCTTAAACATAGAATAGTCATTAAAGCTCCCATTGCACTATTTACAAACTTAACTCTGAGTTAAAATAGTTTATTATCTTTATAAACATTTCTATCACACTTTATAGTACAGACATGCTTGGCAGTTTTAGGAGACAAAATTATATAATTTTTGTTTTCAATCTACAAAACTAGTGAGCTCAAAGCATGTTTTTCATATGGAAATAATATAAATAATGATTCTATGTCTAATAGCTACACAGTAGAAAGGTAACAATAAGATTTATTTTAAGAACTGTAACAGACAACCCACACAGCAGCATCTATAATATAAGGAAACAGTAGCTTTGCATTTTGTCCCAAGTAGTTGTGTGTGTAGTTTTAATGGGCCATGTGTGATTGTTGGATTGCCTGGTTAAGGTACATTTCACATCAATTCTCTACTTTAACCAAGCAGCATATTTTTTTAAACCTGTGAATGAGAATCTTCAAGAAGCCAAAAGCTGTGGAAATTTAACGCATTCCTTTTTGATACAGTAAAAAGGCTTTGTCTCTCTAAAGCATTGCACATTGTCCCTTAACAGTTAGAACAATAGATTGTTGAAAGAGAATAAGTTAATAATAATAACTTTGGTATGTCATTTGTTAAATGTAAAAGTCGTTGACCTCAGTGGCAAGTTGCCGCTTCTTGATGTTATGCTTAAATATTAGTGCAAAAAAGCCAACGTTTCTCTTTCTCACAGTGTCCCTGCACATCCGTGGATCTGGATATTCATTATTTTGTTTTCTCTGAGTTAGGAGAGACAGTGGAATAAATGTTTTCCAAGGTAAGAGAATAGCTTTTGTGACCGTTGTTGTGACAGGTGCATTCCCAAACAGGGTTGCTGGCTGAGCTTGATACTGGTTTTTAAGCACAGGCAGCCATGGCTGTGTTAAGCCACTGCACGCTTACTGTCAAAGACTAGAGCCTGATACACTGGAATCTGGGAGAAAAGTTGTAATAGCTCGGTAGCCTTGGGCTCTTCTAATCATATCCCGGATCTCTCCGTTAAGCTCCATCAACTTGACACAGATGTCTGTAAAGTCCTGCTTTGAGCCCACCAAAGCAAAAGTTCCTGTTTGTCCCAATGTTTGATGTCTGAAGTAGATATTTAGTAAGGTTTGGATCTCCTCCTCAGAACGGCTGCCAAATATGTCACTAGGCCACATTGTCCTATCCAAAGAAAGAATATTACATTATTCATGTCGAGTAAGACTTAGGAATCCTAAAACAGATTCAAAACGGGTGTCTTTACCTGCACTCCCGAATGTAGCAGATTGCTGTGGTGTACTCATTATTTTTCAGACTTTCAAGAATAGCCTGCACTGCTGTCTCAGCGGAGCTGAAGGTGGGCTCAGATGAGGATCTTTCTTGGGCAGGAATGTCACTACTGGTCACTGAGGCTGTTGCTGCCCTCAAGCTGTTCTTCAAGTCATTGAGTTCTCTGGACATGTTCTTTAGCTTGCGGTGAATGGGGAAAAACAATGAGTGATTCTCAGTACTATCATGATTATCATTTGTTACAATGTATCAATAGTACCATAATAATTAATGCAGCAGACATATAAGTACCTCAGGAACAGAGCTGATTGCATGGACGTGGCCAATCAGTTTACAGTAGGACTGAAAAAGCAGGAGCAGCTGAAAGTGGAGTTTGTAGAGTCGTTGACAGAGCTCCAGTTGCTGAAAAATGAAACAAAGGGTCAACAGCCATAGCTTGATGAGCACATCCTTACATAGTTTATTCTAAAAGCTAAACTGTGTGTATTAGTTGAAGTATTTAATAGCTTATTCAGGGAAGTTATGGAAAAATTGTAAATCAACTACGGTTGGACACTTGTGGAGTGTGGAGAAATCAGTTTGCATTATAAGTTGTCCTGACTTTGATATCATGGTGAGATAAATAAAAAAAACCTCATTCATTACAAAGAGGCATTGTCCCTCTGAATTTAAATGAATTAATTTAGGAATGAGTCATTTTTAACTTACTGCAAGATATTCCATTTGCTACAAAGCAAGCATGTTACAGGACAAGGAAAAGGTAAGAGGAAAACATAGAGAATCAATGGAGGGGCATGCATCCATTTGCAGTTTTATTAAACTAATCAATATTAACACAATGCATAATGCTTGTATTTTTATTGAGACATGCACAGAGAAAGAAAAATATTGACTGCTGTAAATAGCAACTTAGTAAAGGCTGGGTGTTCTTGAGTTCTGAGAGAAAAGTATGAGCAATTTGCTTGACTTGCTTGCTGAAATAGTGTCACTCTGCTGGGAGTTGTGCAATCTGGCACCTTATTCTTAATCTAAATTGTCCCGATTTAGCAGGCGTCATATTCCTATATTATGACTTAATTTATTTGAAAACCTTTTGTATCAAGTTAGCGGTACTGATTACTTAAAAAGTACAATAACCTATTTTAATGCCCAGCAGAGTTGGGGGGGGGGGGGGGGGCTACAAAGTACATAGGAAGGAGAAAGATGTATGTGATGTGCACAACTTAAGGTTCAAAAGAAGCAAGCCGTTCAATAGAAGTTCTGATATTGTGAAAATAATGAAGGTAAATCACTCACAGAGCTACCACACAGTAATCGTAAGGCAGGAAAGTACAGTGTAAAAGATCAAGTGAAATGGAATGTTTAATTTCCTCAAATATCTTATGACAGTTTTCCACACAACATTCTCAAAAGCGATTAATGACAATGGTTTCCAGGAGTACTTGAATAATACAACTTTATGTGGATCTTCGTACTATTACTAAAGTTTCACGAGTCATTCAGTCATCTTATTTTATTATTTGCCGTTTTCTTAACAGTGGTTTACCTTTTCCTCAGTCTCCCCAGGCTGAGACGTTGTTACAGCACCTCTGTCACGCATGGGAAAGGTGGCCTTGCAGTTGCTTAGCCACTGTTGGTAAGAGAGATGTTAGTAGATTGTAATATACACAAAGCTATTAAAATATATTCATGGATGTAAAAACATTATTACCGATATGGCTGCATCTTTCCTATTGTTGTAGGTGTCAAGGTACTCTTGAAGTTCCAAGACACTGAATTTAATTTTCTCCAGGAGCCCATATGAGATTATCTGGGTAAAGCAATCGTTTCTTCTTTGTTACCAGTTGCAAAATAAAATATTCTCACATCTTTGCAATATATTATTGAGCTACTCACGGTGTCAGCATCAATAAACAGTGTAGGACATTCTGAGCACGATGTCAGCATCTGAGAAGACCTTAAAAACTTTGATCCTATTCCCCGAAGGCCATCACCAAGGAATCCAGCAGCATCACAGGTCAGCGAACAAAAGTTGTTCTGAATACTCTGCAAAATAGAAATGTAGCTGGGATGTTTTAAATGTTAATCTAGATTATAATTATGGGTCATCAATGGCCTTCCATTAAATTATGTCCTTTGGGGTTTAGGCAGCAAGCTAAAATATATGACCATTATTCTTTTGAGGATTAGCAGGTGGACACAACTAGAATACTGCACACACCGTAAACAAACACTTGTAAAAATATATTTTATTTTATCCTTAAAAATAATAATTACAGTTATCTCACTAAAACAAACAAACATTAGACCTGCAGCAGATAAGAACTTTCTGGCAATTTGAACAAAAGCCAAGGACAAATGCAGAAAATGTTACTTGGAAGAGCAAAGAAAAGACGATAAGAAATTTATGGCAATTTGAACAAAAGCCAAGGACAAATGTAATTAAACTTGCGGGCTGCAGAAAATGTTACCTGGAAGAGCGAAGAAAAGACATGGAAGGTGTAGACTGCACAAGAGCCATCCGAGTCCGACACAAGCTGGTTAATATGACCTCGCCAGGCCTCTTCTGCATCATCACATACAGTTGGTTGGAAAGCGGCGAGGATTGCAGAGAAGAACGGTGATGGTGGAGGGGAAGAACGAGACTCCAGCATCTCATCTCTCTCCTCATCACCAAGACTAGAGACAGGTAACGGTACATTTGATGAAGAACTAACAATGTCATAAATAGAAGGAAGGCCTGTGTCCTCATTAGGTAGTCAAATTAAGTCAAGTAGCATAAAAAGCCAGATGAATGCTTCTTCCCTACCTATGTAGACAGCTGGAGTCTAGGTCCAGGTCTTCTTTATAATTGTTATGAGCAATGTCCATTGTGAAACTGTCACTACTGAGAAATTCAGGGGGAAGATCACTAATGGAGAAGGAGATGTCATCTTCGTGGACATTGTTCTCCTCGTCTTCTGTTGAAACCTCAGCCTAAACAGGGGAAAAAAAGAGGAGAAAGGCTGGTTTAGTATCATGAAACCTCATCCACACGACTCTACTCACGGCAACATACAGTGATTGTCTGGGTGCACTTATTGCCCCCATGTCTGTATAATTCAGATGGGAAAAAAAAAGATTTACAATATTTTGTAGAACAATAGAACACTAACCTTTTTATAGGACAAGGAAACTCCTTTTGCTTTGTTTTGTTTTTTTCTTAATTTTGGTAAGTTTCACGAGTGTGTGCAAATTGCCAATTGAATTGTAACATGAAACTTTTGAAGACCATTATTAAATACTTTAGTCTCGCACACTCGTGTTTCTAGACAGGCAATGTGTAAACCTTCATCAGCCTCTCACATGCCAGTTTTTTTTTTATTGTTGCATAGAGCCACCCATATAGAAGAAGTAGGTATACACATTGCCTTAAACAGGCATAGAGAAAGAGCCATCATCCACAGTTGTTTGGCACCAACAGAATACCAATGGAACAGCACTACTTTGCCAGAAAAGGTAAGAAAAGCATAGACTGGACCATAGCCATTGCACCCTGCAGGTATTAATGTCAGTAGATGTTGACATGGCATGCAGCTACTGATGGTTAATACTTAGGCCTGCTAGATCCTAGAGTAGAAATTCATAAAAGCGAGATATTTGACAACAAGGTAAATCGAAACGCATATTCAGATAACATGAACCAGACATCCCACTAAATTATGAAACAGAGTGAAATTATTTGGCAGCATTAGTAAAGAACTCTAGTATAGAAGTGCGATAGGAACAAGAGTTAGTTGGCCCCCAGATCTCAGAAACTCTGAAACCCTTATTCACCCGCTGCTTCGGGTCCTCTGGCAATGGGACCTCGAAACTAGGATTTCTGGTGTTCAGAGACAGTCGGCCAGCTGAAGCTGTGTCCAAAGAAGTAGACAGAGAGTCCATGCTATTGATCTCCTCAGTGGGAGAGAGGTTGACAATCTGCAAACAGACAAAGGCAAACAGATAGTACTCACATCTATTCACTTAGTTACAGTTGAATGAGTGGAAAGCATTTAACAGTAGTTAAGGAGAAACTATTAGTATTTGGGAAAGAGTTTTATTTGAAACACAGGGACTATTTAAATCATGGAGATTGGTTGAATAAAACATTCTGTTGATACCAGTATTTCAGCATTACTGACAATTATTGAACACAGTATACTTCTGTCACAAAGCCCATTCAAAGTACATATTCCGAGTTGTCACAGTTCTGATTAAAAATAAAATATCTCCATGCCAAAGTGTACTGAAGACGACAATCGTTTGATTTATTTTAGAATTATGGCCTAAGCCTGAACAGGAATGTAGTAGTAAAAAAGGTCAATATACTGTGGACTAAGGTATTTGAGAATCAGCGTAAAAAAGAATGGCAACTGGGTAGGCATAAAGGCTTCCCATTTCAGTCAGTAAAATATTTCCATTAGTCATAATTCTACAATGATTATTATGAATATGTGATTTACACAGGGTTGACTCATGAGATAACTTGTGATTTTTGTAAAACAAAATAAACACCATAAATAAATAAATACAAATAAAAAATAAAGAAAAACAACAGTTTGTTCCCATTTGATGTACAGATAATCAACAGATTTAGACTTACAAGTTGTGAGTGTAGGAGGATCTGGCTGGCAGTGAGAGATTCTTCTTCAGAGGACTCATCTGAGTCTTCATGGGTGATATTGCTGAGTCTTTGGGTGCTGCTGGACAGCTGGCTCTCTTCCATGGGCTGAAGGTCACTCCTGTCCAGACTGTCCATTGAGCGTCTCCGTACACCCCAGTTGAAGTTATCCACCGTCTCCCCCTGCAACATAACAGCTTTGAGTAACAAGCTGCAGCATAACCAGACAGTTACAGGCCCTCACAATCAACCACACAGAGGGTCATGCAGTGCAATTCCAGATTGGGGCCAGTCCTTTTGGTTATTTCCTCATCTACCAAAGCAACAAAATGTCTGTGACACAGTGCCAAAGGCCCTTTCAATGCACTATAACATAGACTACCCCAGAGGGACAAAATATTGTGAAAAAACACGGAAAATGGGTTACAGTTCAGATTTTAAGGGACATTTATTTAAGTCAGAACTGAGTCAAACAACAGAATTTCTGTGGCAACTTACAGTAAAACTCTTAGAACATGATACAGTTTATATCTGTCTTTGTTTGTCTAAAGGTAGTAGTCTGAAGTCAAGAAAAAACTGCTTAGAATGCCCATGATAAGGAGCCCAACAAACATGATGTATTTAATCACAACAACGTTCATCTAGCATATTTGAACTTTATCAAAGATTTATCAAATCTGATCATGTTATTTCAGTCTTGAGCTAAGTTTACCACTTTGAGGGGTAAAAGTCAAGCAATGTATCAAAAATGTGTGAAACCGTTGCAGTGTAGGCAATTACAATTGTTCACTCGTCTACTTACTTGTAAAATAATATAAAATATGAATTAAGCTATGTAATGCAAATACAATAAATCAAAATAGGCCTACTACTAGTAAGGCTGGTTAAGAAGATCATGTATTGCCATGCGCGTCACTTGTGTCCATTAGTCACATCCAGGTCATATAATTATTATGTATCTATACAATTATTATGTATCTAAGAACTTAACGGCTTGAGTGACTATATTTGACATTCCATAAAACTAAATGCTATGTACACTTAAGCATGTAGCCATGCAATAACAACTTCCTGTGTACCATTAAACCACTGCCCACCTCTAGGAAGAACAATATTAGCATTGCAACATGGCTGAACTTACCTGTAGTTCCTAGATGGCACAGACAAAAACAGAAAAAAAACATTACACAGAGTAAGGAGGACAAGGAATCAAGAGCGAAACTAAAATGATCAAGTGAATTAGTCTAGACATATGGGTGATGAGGCAGAAGTTATTGCAGTCTTGCATTATTCTGTTGATGTTACCAAATATTTCCAAATAGCAGGGCCGTTGTTTATACATATTTCTAACAAAAATACCCACAGTAAAATGTGCAAAAGAAAACCTATAGTAAAAAATAAAATAAAAAATAAAGCACTCTTCATCCAGTATCTGTGTGAAAGGTGAAAGTAACCCATGGCGCAAAATCTCTGCAGTATTGACCATGACAGAAAGCTCACCTCTCCATCCTCCAGCTCCACATCGAGGAAGTCAAAGTCCCTGAAGACTCTGAATTGCTGCTCGGAGGTGGTGTCGTCCATATTGTCTGCTTCCCGTGTGCCCTCGTCAGAAGACACCAAGCTGGGCTGGTGCTCGATGAGGTCAAGCTCCCCACAACTGGAGAAGATCACCTGTTATAATAAGGGGGAATCACATAATATATATTTGATACATTTTATGATAATAAAGTAATTCCAGCAAAATACAGAAGCTGACATAGATACAAAATGGATTGTCTCACCGACGGGTTTTTTGTGAGTCCCACTTCTTGTCCACACAAAGATAATACATTCACTAGTTTTTCGCGGGTTCTCTTCTGCCAGGGGATGAGGAAAAATAAACATTTGAAACTCTTCACAAAAGTCTAGCTCAGTGAAATGTTTTTCAACAGATTACATGAAATTGAAATCTCTTTTAATTATTTCACGTTATTTCACACCACCACTGCTACCTATACAAATAGATGATGTTCACTTTCCACCATGTTTGGTGCAAAATGTTTAACAGGGATAATGCTTACATCCTCTTTACCAGAATACTATAGTGCTGTGGTATCAGGATGATCTTTCTGCAGGGGCTCACCTGTGAGGACTGAGGTCTTTTCCAGCTGACAGGAACCAGTGAGTTGTTGGAGATAGATCCAGATGAGGTGGAGGAGGTGCTGCGTGTCACTGCTATGGCCCTGGTCTTATCACCGCGCCCCGGAGAGCCCTGCAGTTCATCATACCTCCGACCAATCACCGGTGTCTATGAGCATGAATGTAAACATAAGACGCAGACCCATGGAGAACAACAGTGAGTCAGACACAGAAGAAGAGACTTGGAAAACAGCCAGTTACTCCCGGTTAGTCCACCCATTACACATTCTTCATGTCGCTACTGTTTCCCCTATCATTCCTGGAGACAAGAAGCTAAATAGTGATTCATTTACGGCTTCTTTCAAGTCCGGCGAGATTTAAGAATTCAAACAATTCCTCTCAGCTTATTCCTCCGAACAGCAGTTTGCTTGCATAACTTCCTCCACCTTTGTGAGTGTTGTTTTAAAAGATGGTCTTAAAACAAAATGTCTGTCAAAACAAGAAGGAGAATAGTCCTTACATCTCAAGCTGTATTGAGGTTGCCATCCAGACCAGTTTAAACTCAAACTGATTCACATACAAAGGACGGCAGCAACGGATGACATCATTTCCTGGCATTCATGAACCACACAAATAGCTCCCTGTTCAGTTCCCACACATACACTACCCTGTATCTTCACCATCACTTTCCAAGCCTGCAACGCCTGGCTAAATGTGTTTACTTTTCCTGGCCTTCAAAATAACTTCACAGAGTTGGTAAACATAAGAGATCCAACATAAAAGGAAAGAAATGGTTCCAAAGTCTACCCCCAAAACCTTTTCAATAGGAAACCCTAAAAGTCCATACAGTCAATACAGATTATAAAGTTGAATGCATCTCATATTGAATGCTTCTCTTCCAGCCATATAAAATATATCCAAGTTTATCTGAAAGTCATGTACATGTATGCCTGACCTCAGATATGTCAAAGTAGAAATCCAGTGTTTTCCCAGGGAGCGCCTTGGAGGACCTATCCCACACACGGCTGACGTCAACGTAGGATAGGTCACTTTGAGGGGTGGACGGCTGGACCAGACTAGCAGAACGGGACACCACCAGCTTTAGAATGTTCAGGGCCTCCTTCCAATGAGCCGTCTGCGGTGAACAAACATCCATTAACATGCGCACAAACATGGCAAACAGACATCCCGCCAAACAAAGAAGACAAACAACCACAAATGCTTTGTATAGAATACATCACGTGTTATGATCTTGAGTTTTAACATTTAAAGTGAATAAGCCAATAATTCTGAAATGAGAAGTGAGGAAAATAGATTCAGTGTGTGGAAAAGGAGAGATTGCTGGCTGACTTTCTAGAGTCCCTTGGGTGTGCCTTTCCTAACCAGGAAACACAACACACCCTTTCAGTGAGGCAGAGCTACACTAATCACAATAAACATCAGTCTGTCTACAAGATTAAAATAAATGACGAAGTAAGCAGCTTAAAGGAAGGTCTATATAATATAAACAAACAAACCCCCCCAAAAAACATGGAAATGAAGCTTTAATGTCTATGTGTTCTTGTTGTTTTTCATTTGGTTTTACATAACTGTCATGAGCCAAGATAAATTGCCT
The DNA here is from genome assembly GCA_026901105.3 of Galaxias olidus. NCBI lineage: Eukaryota > Metazoa > Chordata > Actinopteri > Galaxiiformes > Galaxiidae > Galaxias > Galaxias olidus. Next base: position 40,075 of record JAPMUY010005243.1, on the reverse strand, counting down.
TTCCAAAATAAACTGTGTATTATATCCCAATACATCACAGCTGGCATTATTAAGTATATCCACTATTTGGTAAGAGTTTGTCTACAACGCCATACTAGTATTCAAACAGTGTTGAAAACAAAAGGCTGTCACCGTTGTGTTGTTCATGGCCTTTTTAATGGTTATTCTTACCGGAACAAACTTCTCAATGGTCTTAAGAACTTCCATGTTGAAGGGTTTTGCCTGGATTTCACTCAGGTCCATGTGACTCAGAAGGCTGTAGATGATCTGCAGGATTGTCTGCTGCATGCTAGGAAGACCCTTCTCCAACAACTGGTCAATAACAATAAAATATAAATGACATTATGAAATAATCCATGATGAAAGTGTACTAAATACTACTCTATATAATTGAAAATGAAAGATCAATAAGCGGCTATTCATACCTCTGCCATGTAAGTGACCGTGTTAAGGGTGATTCCCGAGAAGGCTTCATGAAGATAACGACACACTACGTTGACCCAGGAGAAGCAGTCGCGGGTGTAGGAGTGCGTTTTATACAAGGTCATGACATGAGCAAGGTTGGAGAGTTTGGCATTTTTCTCCTCAAGGCATACCTAGTCAGCAACAGAAACAGTGCTTAAGTAAGGATATAATTTAATATAAAACAACATCTATCATGTAATGTAAATCACCAGTAATTTTATACCAACCTGTGCTATCCTCTCAGCAGCATCTTTGCAGAACTGTGTGGGGCCTTCAAAGTTTTGAACAAGATGTGGAATAAGGCAGAGTACATTCAAAGGGAAGCCTGTTGAACAAAATGGACAACATGAATAGGTTGGTTGTGTTCACTGAAATCAAAGATTGTTTTACTGAAAATCAATATTTAATTATTTACTGGTGGTACGATAAGTTATTAACAACATCAATACTACAGAGTAAGCCATGTTAAACCAATTCACCTATGGCTTGTGAGGTGTCCACCACAGGCACCCGGGAGACCGGCGTGAGCTGGCAGAAGAGCTGGAGGGTGAGATCGGTGGTGCTAACCGAGGTGAAGCCCTTCAGCAGTAGCTGCTGGAGCCCGGTGAAGCTGCTCCATTTGAGCTGGCTCTGAAGTTTCTCCAGCTTGTCCCTGTTCTCCTGCTTGTCCAGCGACACGTGGGCCAGCAGCTTGTTCAACAGCCTCAGGGCCATCTGATACTCAAACTCAAAGTCAGACTCCATTAGCGACACGGCCACCCAGAAGATGGTGGCCAAAAGGTTGCTCGGGTGGTTGATGTGAGTGGGATCTGTGACATTGTCTTTGGAGGAGGAGGGGCTCCGGTGTTTGGCTAAGCCGCTGTGTTGCACACAGGCCTGGATGCGGTCCAGAGTGGCGCTGCGGGGAAGGTTGGTGGACCTGTCCGCCTCCCCAAACATCTTGTGTACAGAGTAGCTCCTCTGGTGGCGGCTCCTCTCAGCCATGCCGCGACCCTGGATCAGGTCGATCTGCCCTGTGCTCTTCCTGTTGGACACCAGCTTCCCGTTGGTAAGAAAATCTGGTGATGGTGCCCTGGAATGAAAACAAAAAAAAGCTGTTAACTGTTTTGCATTACACAGAATTGCATTTATTTATTCTTTGGAACTTTACTAAAACACAAACCTGGTTAAGACAGCCGTGAGATCACTGTTTTTGAGACATTCGGCCAGGTTGTCCACGACTGATTCAAGAGTGAGCAGCACCTCCATAACATAACCCTGATAAAGATTTGATAGTAAAGAAACTGTGATTCGGTACTAAAAAACACACACGCACACACACACACACACACAAATACCGACGCAGTCACAAACACTGACAATCAAACACACACATACATAGACACCCACCTGCACTTCTTCTCCATGCTCCCCCACTACCTCAACAAGTCTTGAAAGCAGGTCAGACACAGCATGGGCCGAGAGAGGCTGACGTAGGGCTCGGAACACCTGGAAAGAGCGGCCAGCGTAGTGTCGCGACGAGCTACACAGGGCTGTTTGCAGGGCTACGTCACTCAACTGCTGCTCCAGATGAAAATCTAGAACATACCGAATAAGAATTTCCGAAGGTCAACTCTGAACAGAAGTAAATTAATTCTAGACATCAATATACACCGTATATTCTACAGGTACGTTAGTGAAGTGAAGTAGAGGATCATTTTGAATATATACCAGACTTGGATTCTTTGAACACAGACACCACATGTCGCAGAAAGTTGGTCAGCTGCTCAGTGCTTTTGGAGTTCTGGTTCTTTGGGGAGATATCCTCATGGCACCACAGTGGACCATAGACTCTAGAACACACACATAATAACATAGCCTGTTCTAGTCATTGATGTTGCACAAAATTGTTTTGTATTATAAGTTATCTGACAATGATAAATTGATACATTGATACTTTTCTACACTAGTAGAATAACTAGCCAAGAAAAGATAGCAAATGGAAAAAGAATGTTTTAGCAAAAATTCACCACTAGGTGGCAATATATATCCATAGATACAGATTGTCAGAATTAAATGCAAATATCTGCGGTTTATATGTCCTAAGACCCTTTCTGTTCAATCTCTTCTGACTGGTAGCTAAAGGAAATGTACTTTGTCAGGTGGCCACACCATTGTAATGACATGTCTACCTGGTAGTGAGGAACTCTATGAGCTTGTTGGTTTTCTCATCCATCTCTGTTGGACTCTCTAGCTCCTCCACATCCTGGGGTATCTGGGGCAGGTTGTTGCTGCTGCTCCCCAGGCTCAGGCTGGACGATGTGGAGGAGGAGCTCAAACCAGAGTCTGGCACAGGCGATCCCTGGCATTCCCGCAGGAAGTCAAAGCCTCCTACACAGGGAGGCAGGGAGAGGCACCCTCATACACATAGCCCAATGTGGATCAAGTGTCTTTTTCTGTTCTGCCATATTCAATAACAGAGATATAAAGTGAAATGCACGCATTCTGAACTCTTTTTTGGGTGTTCGAAGTTATACTGAACATGTGATAACTAAATGTGTAAGGAATCTATGGATAATTTGAGACTGTCTAGACATGTGGCAAAACAAACAAAGATAGAGGAAGAAATTAAACGAGCCAGTCCATCCTGGCCCTTGTTGTTGGACCCTTTTTGGGTGACTGGATATAAATAGTGCAATGGAATGCTTTAATCAAGACCTTTGATATCCTCAGTACATAAGATTGTTTTTGGCAGAGTGCCTCAATGCTTTGTCCTCAGACACGGTAATAACCTTAGCCCTCGTTGGAAAGGAATTTCACTTATTCCCTACAGATGCTGCTATCTTGATTGTCTAGTAAGGAGCATTGTGTTAGATGACAAGTTGCTATGCAAAGTGTGTTTCTGTTGTGTTTCATATTGACACTGGATGTAAATAGTTGAACAAAGACAAGGACCTGCCTTGACTCTAACAGTATTGTCTAACAAACGGGAAAGTACACGTTGTGTCTTCACATCCCAACCAAAATGATATAAAAAAAGTAATCAAATAATTTGACTATAAAATACATTTTATTTATACAGAAAGACTTGTGAAGCGTTCTCGCGTAAACTATCAAAGGTTCATATATCAAAGGAAGAGTTAAGGTGACTCGGCCACTGGCTTACCTGTGGTAACACATTCAGGTTGAAAGCCTGGCTTGCTGGTTAGGGTCTTACTGCCGTTGATTTCCCTTGTTTGCAGGAGGACAGAAGCAATGAGCTGGAAGTTGTTGTTGCAGGACAGCGAGATGAGCAGGTGGAGGAGGAGACGCTTGCTGTGCTCATACACCTCGGGACGGTAGTGATCCATACCTGAGGAAGCAGATATCAATCATATTAAGTGCATTGCACACTGGAATATGCTTATATGTACGTCTGTGTTGCTAATCATGCAGTATACCAGATAACTTTAATGCCTTCTATATTTTTATATTTATATATACATATAACTCGATAGGCTATCCTGGCTACTACTTTGAATGATTGGTGATAGTGTATGTGACTCACCCAGGAAAAGGGCATGCAGTAGCAGGGGCAGGTGTAGAGCCCAATCCTCAATCACACTGTGGTCCACCACCATCTCCGTCATGAAGATCACTGCTATGTTACACCTACAAGAATAATAATGAACATCACATCAGTAGCAAGTATGTGGCTTCAAAATGCATCAACTGAATTTTATCCCTTGTTTTGCGACGTCTCAGACATAAATTGTAAACGATAAAACCTCATTAAACGCAGGCTAAACCCAGGTGAGTTCTTTGCAGTTTCACCATAATTTCTAGGCTATAACCTCACGTTCTTTCTCTGGAAGCATTGCTTACACGAGTTTTGAATATCACTTTATAAGATAAGAATTGTGTTTGTATGGCAAACAAATCTGACAACAGGCCTATGCTGTTGTTATGTAAATTTTTTGACATACATAGGCACAAATTCATACCATTATTCTTGCACGCCCACACACACTCACAAATCGGCACGCGCATACTTTCATCACCATAGCAACAGAGAAACGAAGTACATTCCTAGAAAGAAGTCTCCACAGATAGCTATACTGCTAGTGGGATGAGATAGATAATGGCTGATGTATTTTTCCGTAGTGCAGTAATGGTGTACTCTGAAAGTAACCTGTGAAGCGGTCCTCTTGGAGTGAGGGTCTCAGGTAGAAAGTCCACCAGAGGAGCCCAGCATCCTCCGTTTACAGGCATGGGCAGCGGAAGGGGCAGATTGGTCTCAACAACACTCATTAGCCAACCAGCATACAGGGGTAGAGGTTCACCTGCAGGTAAGAGAACATTACATCGCTTGACAGCTATCCTGACGGCGCACGGCCCAACCTCCCCTGTTTTCCAAATCCAAAACCTGGGTCCTCCCTAACTGGACATGCTTGGCATGTGCAGAGCATGCATCCCACACAGATTAAATACCACATCACTCTCCAACAAAAACATAATGGGCATTCCTCTAAATTACTGCAAGACTCAATTACTTATCAATGGATGGATGTAGCATATTTTTCTCACTCATTACAGTCTTATAATTTCTTATTTGGGCTTTTAATGAAAATGTTTTGTTTTAGTGTTACTCAAATTAGAGTGTGCCACTTTCTCGAATCCAGAGAGCCGAACAAAGCCTTTTATGGGTCACTGGCAGCAGCTGAGGAGCCCTGGCCCTGCCTGCTCTTTTTCCCTGCCAGTCTGCAAAAAGCTTCAGGCAACTTTGAACTGCTCATGCATTATCAATGGCACCACCTTGCCCACCATCTTGCAGTAGACGCTTAAAGCCAGAGGAGAGTCATGCATCTGTGATTTTCATTGTATACACAGTAGGAGTACCCTTAAAGTGCAGTCTTATAGATAGAGACACTCACTCTTTTCCTCATCATAGGATCCTCCTGAGCTGTTGCTGTAGCGAGACTCCAGGCGACTGTGGGCACGCATGATGTTGCTGCTCCTGGGGCCACAAACACCACAGTGCATTTCCATAACAGCGGCTGGCAATGCGGGGGAATGAGATTATTCGTTGTCACGGTATCATAGCCTTACCTGTCTTCATTCTCCTTGGCTGCTTTGGTGTCATCCGTGTCAGGAAAACTCTCCTTGCCAGCAACAATGGTATTGCTGCTCGATGTGGTACCTAATCCATCCACATAAGCAGACGTAATGGTTTTGAAGGCTCTGAATAAAAATCACATAATGTCAGAAGTATCTGCAATGAAAAATGTATATACGGTGTGAAAAGCTATACCTGAGGTAGCAGTGGAGATCTTTCCGGTGGCGGTGAAGCAGTAGAAAGGGGGGTTGTCACAGTGCTGCACCACAGTGTTGACGGGGTCTGTCTGCTGAAGCTCAAACAGCAGCTCCTCCATGGTTTGGATGGTGTTGTTCCGACACAAGTAGATCACCACCTTTTTGATCTGAGACAATGTTGTGACAAACTACAGTGAGGAAATCCAGTTACCCAAAACAGTCGGACACATGGTTACCGTGGGAATAAACATACATAGGGCAGTAGAGTTGTGTCGCTGCTAACTCCACACAGGCTGATGAGGAACTGAAGGGTGGTTCTCAAGTTGTTGTTCCACTTGTCATTGCTGACCAAGGCGGTCCAGGCATTCTCCATCTCCGGGCCAGGCATATCATCTCCGTACTGGAATATGGAGCACACAATACAGGCACCTTAACGATCATGGGGGAATACAATTTGTTTTACATGACTTTAGATGAAATCGCTCTTTTAGCAGTGTAGTTCAGTACAGTACAAAGTATTGACCTTTGCCGTCATGAACATCAGGTTGTTGAGAACCAGAGAGGTCGCCTGTATGGAGCCCCAGCCAGTACCCCTGAGAGGATAGGACTGTCCCACGCTGTTGGTCCGGCCAGCAACCTCATAATCTGGGGTGCAGACGCTGGAGACCGGTGGCAGCAGGCCACTGTCCATCAGCTCAATGTTATGGAGCCAGGGCAGGAGGTAGGTGAGCATGACCTGTCTTCCATTGGGATGGGTGGTGGGAAACCTCTGGCTAACCTCTAGAGCAGAGAGAGAGAGAGAGAGAGAGAGAGAGAGAGAGAGAGAGAGAGAGAGAGAGAGAGAGATGATTTATATGACCGACCATCAATCTAACGTTGAAACACACAACTGCAACTGTTAGACTGGGGAAATCCCTGTATCTCACTTTGTTGTAACTGTGGCAGAGGGATGTGGGAGTTAGTGTGAGTGACTTCAGGCTTTGGAGTGGGAGGCTAACCTCCTTACATGAGTAAACAGTAGGGAGCCAAAAGGACATGACATGCTTGTGAGAGAAAAGAACTGAAATACCCTCACAAATTCTACGAATTTCAAACTTTAACATTCCTACACTCACACACATATACACACATATACACACACACACTCCACCAGTACCTGAGAATAAAGGCAAAGTAAGTTCTGGGTACATCCTGGCCAGCTGGCTGGAGAGCTGCACCAGAGAAACGCTGTATAGAGGTGGCAGTGGACCGTGGGTGCCAAACAGGATGTGGTTTGGCTTCTGTTCGGCAATCCTCTTAGAATACACAAACAGCTTAGTCTCAAGGATCTGTTAAACAGAAATAAGAGCATTGCTTTCACTCAAATGCCATATTTATCAAGAAGGAAAGGCAACAACTGCGCTCCATCCACTCACCTGCATTAGTTGCATTGAAATTTCATAGATGTCTCTGTTGGTGTCTGATGCCTTAAAGAGCACCAGATTGAGCAATGTCACTAAGTCACATGGGTAGCTTCTGCAAGAAAAAAGACAAGTAAAATAGCATCAATCAATACAGCAGTGGGCAAAGTCTAATGAAGCAGAGTAATGTACCAATTAAAACTTATGTTTATAATACACATGACCGTTAAGAAATCTCAGATGAATAGTAAGCTCTTTAGGATTGGTTGAGGTGATGCTTTGAAGTTTAAGCTAATTTCCTGGTGCTTTTCATACTGAGGCAGCAATCTTCCAGAGCTGGAGCATTTCAAAAGGTATTAGTCATTACATTGCTTTGCTGGGTCTCACACACATGCAGTGCAAACACAACTTTACCATTGGTAACTCGGGAAAAAGTCAGGATTCTTAGATGACAAATAGTTGACTTCAAATATTACTGAACCCAGAGAAGCATAAAACCTGGTGTCATTTTACCTGCTACCACAGACAGTAGCGATAGCTTTGAAGCAGCCCGAAGCAAGTTGGTAGGAGCCTGTGTAGCAGCGATCCACTGCCCAGTTGAACAGGTTGACCTGGTCAGCATTGAGCTCAAGGAGAAGGATGACCACCTCACAGCCAAGCTGATGGACCTAATAGAGCAGAGGAGACACAATCACAGTAGCCACCTAAAAGACCATTTTGCCTCATAAAATAAGATAAGCGACCCCCATTATTCAATATTTCAGACTAAAGATTTTCCGGTATCCATCCATTTAGAAAGATGAATGGCCAAAAGGTGCAAAGGTGTCCTGGTTTTTAAAAGCCTTGAGGCGGAGTAGCTTAAAATGACCCCAGGAGCTGTAGCTCTGTCATAGCAGTGGATGATTCATTATATATTCTGGGCAAACGGCCCAGTTAGAACTGTTCTTTTCAAGGCCACAGAATGTAAACATAAGAACAAAAGGGAACAGTCAACCATGACGTGGAGAGAATAAGTAAAATAAACATGCACATACAAAGACAGGTGCTTCATCTTGTTAGAGTCATGATAAATGAAAAAACGACTTTAGTACTCTAAAAACAAAATGCATCATACACTGCTAGCCAGCACCCCTGTAAGACAATAAGGAAAATATGGAATGAACCAGCCGTGTTCTTACAAAGTAAAACTGAACAAGGATAATTTGGGTCAGTTCTTTGTTTAAATGCATCATTGTGACAAATGAATAGCTACATACCCGCAGATCCTGGCAAGCTAGTATATTATCCAGCCACTTATAGAGGTATCCGTCTGGAGAGAGGCCAACATTATCAAATACAGGCCCACAGCAAAGCACAGCAGACATGGCCTGGAAAGATAAACAACATTTCAACTCCTTGCGTCAACACAGAACTGATGCTGAATATTACGTCATAGCTCAATTGTAATTAAATAATAATGGTAATAATTGAGATATGGGATGTGCAATGGTTCCTAAAGAAAAGCGTGTCAAAGCTCATGAGCCCAAGGTTTCGACTAGAATTACACTTTTTTACAATGGCGTAAGTGCAGCACATGATCAATTTACATTGACATTCCTGTATTAAATACGTATGGTACATGGACGGTGGAGCTCACCTTACCTAGCATTAACATACTGCTGATTACTTCAAAGCTTCAAAACAATTAACAACTGAGGCTTGTGGGACTTTCCAGCACAATAACTCACTGCACATCAGCTGCCAGACTCAATGTTTGCCGTTATCAGTCCACAATGTTGACATCATATTACACAGTGTTTCAACAGCCAGCAGACACAAAGCACGCAGGGTAAGTCAATTACTGTAGGCTGAATGGGCACCAGCGTTATTTAGTCAGCAGCGTCCCATTTATAGCCTTCTATTTCTTGAGGGACCCATAGAGTTTGTCGCCGAAACGGCTCGGCTTTCGATTTCAGCTATAAATTGCTATGGTATGCTTTGAGTTTAGCTTCTATATGCAGAATTACTTCAGGGCCAAAGTTAGAAAATGGATATCTGGGGACAAAATTAAACTCAACTGGGACCACTTTAAATATAGCACTCTGTGGCCATAGAGTTATCCTTGCTGGATCATGCTGTAACTTTGCACCGTGTCATTTCCGGATAATTTCTCCCGCAAATGTTCACCATTCTGATTGTGGTTGGAGTGTGTGAAATTCCCATGTCAAAAACCATTTACATCATCCTCTCAAAGTGTTCAAAGTGAACTGGAACATAAGAATACATACAGTAGGTATGATGAGGAGAGACTGACTTGTAAGCCTAATGTACAGTACCTTCAGGGCACAATACTGGTATCTCGTGATCTGGTGGTTTCGATCACTGTAGCGGTCCAGAGGCGTGAACATGATACTGAATGGACCAGCCCATTGGCTGAAGAGGATGAAGAGATGATGTCGAAGGCTCTGCTGGGGGAACAGGAAGCGCCTGTGGTGCACTGGAAGAACACAGAGGTTTGTTAGCAATCCACGAGAACAGCAGAAAATCTGTGAAATTAATACCTAAAATATTACTTTTTATTATTATTATAATTTTTTTTTTACATTACTTCTGCCGTAAACTGGTTTGGAGTATTGTTTTAAAAAAAAGGCCTAGTCTCTAGCTTTAGGGCATCTTAAATCTTTTTTCAAATATTTGGAACATTGACATTTAAGGTATTTTATCTTCTGTCAGAGCAAACACTTGCTTTAAAACAGTTCAAAACATAATTTTTCTGGCAACAAGTTTTCATTTACCTGGGACACATTGTATAAGATTGGCCACCATGGCACTGAAGTGAGCTCGGATGTCCTTGAGGATCTCCAAATCTTTGTCATTCTCAGCTTCCAGAAGCATCCGCGTCAGGTCCACATACTCCAGGAACAGGGCGCCCAGGGCTAGGGTGTCACGTTCCAGTGCTCCATTAGTGCTGCGATAATAGATAGGACAGATGCACAAACACAAACACAGACAGTGTAGTGTGTAAGTGTGAAGAGGGTGTAGTACTGGGAAATACATTTCATACATTTCATCAACACTATTCATATCACTATAATGCTATATATTTTTCGATATACACTACATGATGTCAGTGTTGTTTGTTATGACAACTGGGGGCCAAGTGTTATGTTTATCCTTCCCTGGGGTGGAGCCGTGTCAGTGAGTGTGACACTGACCTGTCACTGATGACACCGGCGTCAGCCAGCAGCTCAAAGATTCGCAGCAGCTGCAGTCTCAAGAGGTCTCGGCGCTCCCGTCGCTTCTTGTTCTGTGAGAGAGGTAAAAAGAAAAAGAGCCCTCAGGCCAAACGTAGGGTAATAACATGCTTACAGTAAGTTGCTTGATGTGTTAAATTGCTAAAAGGATTTCAACTAACCTCAGGTCTTCTTTCCAAAGCCTCCTTCATGAGAGGATGCAGTTCTTCTACAAGTTCTCTAAACATACAAATATATGCATATAAAAAACATGAAACACAAAGGACATCCAACATTTAATACAGACTGGAAGGAATAAAACACTGCAATGAAAATGGTATTCTGACTCAAAACATATTTCTAGGAAATTTAAGAAGGTCTAAATGCACCACTCCACTAATCCATTACTCATCTCCTTTTTAAACTCTCACAAACAAATGCCAAAATGGCTTTAATTACTCTGCAAGCTTTGTGTATTATCTTCCATTTCAGCGCTCTGGCCCCATCACAGGTTTAGCTCTTACGGATTTAATATTATGCTGCGTAGGGATTCCCCATCCAATAACAAACTACTTGCGGTCACAAACATAAAGCAGACATTACAACAACAGATTTTTAGCATCGACTTTATTCATAAATGGGTAAAATTTCACTTGCGTGTGTTATGAAAATATTGTGTAAATCACATGCAAAACGTTGTTTAAATAAAAAAGAGGAAATATTTTTATACTGGCTATCTCTATGCCTCTTTGTTCCACAAAGGGCCATGATGTATTTCAATGTCATATTTAACATGGGATTTCTGTCAGTTGTACCTGAAGACCAAGGAGTTTGTGCGTCCGAAGCCCAACACAAGAGACTCTGTGAGCTCAATGCTCTCTGCCCTCATCAGTGGGACCAGCTGCTTCAAGAGCCAGGCTACAGATGGGGTCCCAATCACCTGATACAACACAACACATCTTTGTTAGACGGCTGCACACCATTCAGGATAGCGGCCTACCACCGCAGGAAAAACAAACATCACAGTGTAAACATCTACTGCACTAATCTTTAATGCACTAGGTAAAGGAAAACGAGCTGTCATATCATATCATACACCGTGGCCTTCAGCTTTGCTGCATTGTAATCTGATATGAGCTTTCTTGTCAACAGGTTCTGCATGAACACTCGAGGTAATAAGGCTCTAAGAGAGGGGAGACCTTGTTGTCGTAGGTGACATTGCCGTCAGGGGTTGTTGCCAGCATCTCAGGTGTTGAGGCTCTCAGGTGGCCTGGACTCATAATACTAGGCTTGGCCACACCAAAGCACAGAATCAAGTAGTTCCTCCACAGTGTCACATAATTGTCTCCAGTGCCGGAGGTGCTGGTTTTCTTAGCATACACCGGGTTACTGAAAATGATCCATGGGCAAACAGAAAAAGAACAGTCAATATTGATACTCTAAACCTGATCTTGGCTGCACAAACATTCACTTTGAAATTGCATTTGTATCAGTGAGTTTCCTTAAGATGAGATAGTGTCAGTTGTGTGCAGCTAAAATAGTACTTGTTATTAGTGATAACAGAGTATCGCAGTACTAACATGTTTATAAGCAAATGTCAGAGCTGCCCATCTTGGAATCACTTAGCTGCTGAAACAATAACGGGGCACTTACTTTGGGTCTACCAAGGGCATGAGCAGCTGCATGCGAGTAAAGGCGTACGGCCAGGCGTAGCTCAAGGCCGTGGGGCAGTGCTTGGGCAGGTTGTCCTGACGCAGCAAGCTGTACAGACACAACACCCAGGGGTCCTTCACAGACTGGGCAAAGATCCACACGTGAGATGGACTGCGGATGTCATAATGACTGTTGACCAACCGTGCATTCCATTCCAGCAGCCACTGCAGGTCAACGTGATGACCCAGCGGGATGGAAGCCTGAGGGGCACAAAGCCAGGGGAGAGGTCAGAGGTCATGACGGAGTCAAACCACCAATCACAGCTTATCATTCCGTTTATCCATAATCCTGTGAGTCTTGGGTAATTAAATGTTACTCTTCCTATTAAAGATTGTATTGATCTGAAAGTTAAAGGTATGCACCATAAAAAGTATTACATACCGTAAGTATTCAAATATATTTTCATCTAAATCTGATTTAGTGTTTATATCTTTACTGCAATAGCAATTGCCCTCCTCCATTCACATAACTACAACAAACAAACTACAGCAAGAGCTAGCAGCTGGTACATGCTTCAATACCTTTTTGAAAATCAGGTGAAACTTTTTCCCTGAGCAGAGGCTGGCCCTCTGTGATTAAAGAATCACACATCACTAAGGAGATCAATAAGAGCTGACAAGGCCAGCTTTGTTATGTGTTGCAGACAGAACTAATCAGCATCCTAAATCACTGTCTGGAAACCAGGTCATGGCAGATTGCTGACAAAACTCTAGAAATGTAAAAACATAAAAACTATTGCACATGAAATGCAACCAGATCTTGAAAGGTGCTACTGTGCGAATATACATTTTGTCCCTCCGTAACCCTTTCCCCAGCAGCATGAGAGCCCAACGGGGCAACACCTCATGTTAAACATAGAACTCACTGTGTCAGAAACCGCCACATTCACAAAACTCTCCAGAACCACAGTGCTGAGCTGGTCCATAACCTCAACCATGGGTTTGTCATCATCCTGTGGATGACACACGAAACCAGTCAGATTCATCCAACGTTGTCATCTGTACAGTAAGCTGAATGTAATTTCTTGCTCTTTTCCAAATTTCACTTCCAGCCATGTCATTTGTCCACTCTCACCTCAGTCTGTCCTATGGCCATGAAGAGACTGCGTATTTCTTTTAAGATGGAGACGGCCAGTTTGCGGGTTCCTAGCTGGCAGGAGCAGAGCAGCACCAGGGCCAGCCCCTCAACAGCATGCAGTACAGTAGAGTGGGGGCCACGCTCCACAGGGGCCCTGTGACTAGAGCCGGTCTGCAGCAGCTACAACGCAACACATTTACACACAGAACAAATAGGGTGAGCGTTGAACTCACTGAATGAGTTGTGTAACTGACTTACTAACTTGTGTTAGTTAATACTCTATTGTTAATACTCTATTATCATCTATTATTATTACTACCTATTTTGAAATATACAAATGCACCATAATAGCATTTAATATTGACATTTATACAAAATCAACAGTGAGAGTCAAACTTGTAAACATAAACAGTTACATTGAAGATACAGGAATAGCATCAGAGAATGCTGTACCTCTGCGGCGCGAATCTTTGCTGTGTCATAGTTTTTTCCTGGAGTGATCAGGGCCAGTTTCCACTGAGTAAGTAGTTGCAACAGTAGTTTGAGAGATGTGTCCAGCATGCCTTGGTGGGTATCCTGGACCTCACGCAACAGGAAGTTGGTAAAGCCAAACAGGACATCATCACGCCAGTCAGAAAAGTCCACTAATAGACTCTGCAAGGAATTCTGGGCTATGAGTCGCAACTCATCATCCATGTGAATTGTCAGGCTGAAAAACAGTACAAACACACACACACACACAAAACAAATAACTACAAAGCATGGTTTGTTATGCTATCCCAATAGAGGATGTCAGTAGAAGAGAAAGAACGTTGAGTGAGTCTGCAGAGCAAGAGAGAAATTAATATCTCAACTTATTCATAAAGACAAAATAAATTTTGTTATCAGTTCCCTACTGTGTAGACCACTAAATCTCACAAGAGGGGGAACAAATGAAGTTCAGTCTTGTAGAATTGGAAAGGGTTCTAACCCCTTAATGGCTCAACCATAATAAATGGCATCTAATTGCTTTAATCCCATGGCCTGATAGTAAGCGGCCAGGCCTTTTGATTGTACTGGGGAGGCATCATGTTACCAGGGTTTTTGGGAAACCGAAAGACCATTGGCCAGTGATCAAAGCGAATTTCCCCGCACAGACTCACCGAGAGAGCAGGTCTATCAGCTCGGGCTTGGACATGCCATCCGGCAGGATGCGAGGGATGGCAGCTACACACGTCCTGAACAAGTCAATCTTTGGCTTCCTCTCACCTCTACAAGAAAACCACACAAAGTTAACTCGCAGTTCAACTATCCGCCTGTAGTTTGATATGTTTACTTGATTTTTGACTTACAAGATTTATGAGAAATGCTGCAATCAATTGAGGAACGCTATTTCAACGGCAGCTCTGAATAAACCAGCTGGACAATCACAGGCAATGAAAAACCCCTCATTACTAAGTAGTATGTTTGCCAAACCTATCTCTGTTGGCAGTGAGGTTGACAGAAATGATTGGCACCCTTACGTGATCATGTCCTCAGGCTCCTTGTTCAACATCTGAACATTGGTCATCATCATGCAGCGGCCAACCTCCTTATCCAGGTGTCTCAGGATGTTGTCAATCGCTTTTCTTACTTGGGAGTAATACATGGACATACCTAAAACAAGTTGGAGACCAAAAATTACTATTTCATATAGAAAGTCTACTCTACAACAAATGCCAACATTTCCCTCATCCAAGATCTAGTGAGCGCTGCGGCTATTATCCACAGAGTTACATAGACTCACCGATGACTTTGGCCTCGTCATCGGTCAGTGTTTTGTTCAGGTAGGTCTTCTTCACCCGTAGTGTGTTCCCAGAGGGCAGCGTAGCAACAGTGTTGGGCATGGGGGGCTCACCGTCCTTCTGCTGCAGTTTGTCAGCTATGACCAGGAATGCTCTCAGACCAATATTCATTCTCTGAAGGAAAAAACAACAATATTGGAATTAAAACTCTTACAAAGCTATACATTCCACACATATAATAAATTGCATAGTTTATTGCCTTTCATGCAACACTTCTGCTCAGAATTAATGACATTAGCGCAAAGTCAATTACCGTAATGATCAATTATGTAAACAACAAGCCTAGTTATTACTAGTAGAAGACAATACAGCAACAAATTTGAGCATACGGAATGAAGAATGAACTGTACCTCTGGATTAAGACTAAATGCTTTTGCTGGTTTTCCAACGCAAAGTAGGTCATAGATGATCTCTTTCATGGCAAAATCCAGTCTTTCCTGTGTTAAACAAAATGGTATAAATATTTTCTCATGATTTGAATGCTCAAACATGCCAGTGTAGGAACTCAATATATTGTTTAAAATTGTGAGTCAAAGGTTTTATTAGCTCATGACATTTGGTGACAGAAGGTTGTATCTGTGCAATAAACTGGAATAAACTGTGCTACCTGTGCAATAAACTGGATGATTTTGACAAAGATATTGAGGGGCATATCTCTGGGCACCACACTGCGAGATCCCTTGGGGAAAAGGGTTGTAACAATGGTGCTCAGGCGACTACAGAAGGAGCAAAGGGAAAAGCATGTTGAGCTGCATTAAGAACACACTGAAAGATTGAGACACAGACACATTGTACACAGAGAAATATTAGCCTGATTTACACTGTTGGACCTGACCCACTTCCCCTAAAGAGTTTATTTTAGGTGCAGTTGATTTCAGGCCTAATTAACATGTGTGTGAGATGTCTGACTTGACCTGTTTGTTATTCCTCATGAGGGTTCAGGGCTCGTAATCGAGTCGACGGGTAAACCTAAAGACTGCTGGCCGTGCACTTTGTCTGCTCTGCTCTAACCATGAGCCTGCACTCCGGTCAATGCACACTCAGCACAGAGCCCTCCCACATCACCTCCCTCCTCCACATCCAATCACACCCTGGCACCAAAGGCCCCAAGGCCCGATAGGGCATAGCCCCCTTCTGCAATGGTCGAGTCAAAACCTTCAGTGTACCTTGGCTCTGCCCCGTCAATGTATTCCCTGGCGGCTGTCAGGACAGTCAGCATTAGCCATCATAAAGGCATGGACTATTTACCTTAATGTGGTTTGGGCTGCTTGTTAAACAAAATGTGACAACCACCTTCTGATAAGAATGTAACGAAGGGGCATATCAGAAATAGAGCCAGATGAGCATGAAAACGTTTTTTGGGGGGGGAAAAATAATTTATTTTTCTTCCCAAGTTAAACCAAGAAAGATACTATTCATGATTTGGTAAGTTACATAAACAGGCTTTCACTGGGCCCCAGGAAATGGGTTGATGTGTCCTCACTGCTTTAATTTAGTGAAGATAGGCTGCATTAGGGTGGCCGTGGTACTGTAACTCGTGCTGAAGAAGCTGTAGTGTAGATGTATATTTACCCCTGTGTTGCAGTGTTGCTCTCACACTTGATTCTGATCATGTACACCCAAAGAAGGCGATACAGTGACTCCAGTGCAACGCGGGCCATTTTAGGATCTTTACTCTGCGAAAAAAAGTTCAGGAAAGTTATTCCTATATCATGTTATAAGGGATTTTGTAGAAATCAAAAAAGGTATAATTTCCAACTTATACAAATTGCAGTACACTAAAAGCTGCCATAGACAAGTTAATTTGACATAGATGGTAGACTTTGAAAACATATGAGCTTGTTAATACATCAACATGTCTGAAGCAAGCCTGTTTGACGAGGTATACGCTGACACATTTTGACACTTCTAAAACCACAGCCACACTACTATAATCACTACTATAATTGCTAAAGTCTATGTTTGTGATGGTACACAGCCTATGTTTGTGATGGCTTATTTCCTGGTTAAATTACCTTGAGGTTAGAGAGGCAGTTGTTGAGAAAGACATGCCATCGGTTGAGAAAGAAAAGCTTCTGGCTGACACACAGTAGGCAGGTCACCAAGGGGTAAAGAGCCTGTGTGAAGATCACATTTGATATGACTTTCATTGAACAACAAAAAGGGAATAGTTGATCAGTTTAACATACTTTATGTTTTTATATATGTCAATTACATGTCGATAAGAAGCTTTGCACATTTTCTTTTGTAAGCATTATGGTTACATACGAAATACATTATGGACTTAGACCTATGAAAAGTTTTTAGCATTGTGTATGTACCAGCTTTGCATCTGATACAAACTATCTGTTGTCACAATCAAAGCTTTGCAGGAATAAAGGAAAGGCCTATCGTTTTCTATGAGGGCTGTTATCTTTCAATTACACTGGAAACTTCCATAGCGGTATGTACTTAATATGTCTAAGGCAGACAGTTTGGACTTCTCAGGAGAAGATACTACAGTATTACTAAAAACTAATATTCAACAAATTATTTTCCCTTTCTGCCTGAGAGGTTCAACTTCCTCGATTGTGTGTCGTTAGTGTGAAGATCAGCATTTAGGGGAACATTAAAGAGGTCTGACCTTGAAATGCTTGACAATTTACAGCGTCCACAGGCATTCAAGCAATGTACGTGCTTTACTCACAGTGACTGTGAGGCAGCGCTAAAACAAACAGTCCAAACATTCTGTGTCATTTCTCTACATGGTGACTTGCCAGTGAGTGCTTTTTCCTAGAGGACAAGTCCAGTGTTGTGTCATACAAGCTCTCTACAAAGTTCCTCAGACAAGGCACGTTCACCTCGTTCTTCACAGCCTGGGGACATGAACACACATTAGCATACATTGTCAGAATGTCAGAACGGCATAACACGACACAATCTTTTTTTTATAGGCTTTTTATTGTGTGTGAGTTTGGAGGAACTTACTGCTGCAACAGGAACTAGAATTTCCACAAAGAGTCCAGCCAGGGCATGTTTAATGTCCTTGTCCTTCACTTCCAGGAAATACTGAGCGCATTCCTGCAATAGAGTGCAGCACTTGCTAAATAGCGATAAAATCCCAATTGGCAGTGTAATCTATACAGTATGCCCGGAAAACAGACGAAGCATGGCACTAAATAAAGTAGCATTGGACTGTTTACTAACTAATAACTATTAAAAATCCCCTATCCCCAAAAAAGGAGGGAAAGCCTAAAGTCAGTGTAGGAAGAGCCTTTGTAATTGAAGACTGCTATTAGACCACCAATTTGTAAAGTCAATCATTGTAGTTTATGCTGACTGTGTCTGTGAAGGTCAGCAAAGATACACCAGAGATACTGAAAGTACCCTGTACCTGCATGAACTGAAAAGATGCTTCAAAATCCTCCACAGGGTACATTTTTATACGGAAGAACTTGACCCCCACGATGAGGCTGATGGTGCTCTGGACTACGTAAGGATTTTGCTCTTTCAGACGCAGCTCCTTCAATTCACTCATGAACTTCTTCTTCACAGCAGGAAACCTTTGGAGAACAAGAGTGTTGTATGGGTACAGGGAACCATTACATCTTGAACGCTATCGGCCTGTTTGCTCTCTAAATGCCTGGCTGCTGAAAGACAAGATCCTAAACCTCTATCCAAATTGGTTCCTAGATAGAATTATTCAGTAATCCTAAATATAGAGGGAAATCTATCATAGAAGCCCACATCAGCATCTCATAACCTCAGCATGGTGGCTTGAATCTGTACGCTGAAGAAAAGTAGGCCTGTTACTGTGTCCTATTGAAAATAATACCAACAGGTCAACTCACTTATTTTATAATTGAAGGAAATAAAAAAGTAAACCCTGTTTAAAGAAAAAAAAACACAATAAAACAACGGCTTAGAGAATGCCAACCTTCTATACCTCTCTTTAAAGAGTTTGTTCCTTCCTCCTGCAATGATCTCGAAACTTCAAATAAACAGACACCAATTTCCAGTCCTAGTTTGGTGGGAGGGTACTTGTCCGAAGCACATCTCAAGACTTATTTATGGCGCCTCCCTATCAAGTGCTCTCTTGAAACAAGGAAGGTCTTCAAGAGGTGCATATAGAAGCATGCCATGCTAACTTCATGTTGCACAAAACAGACCACAAAAGTCTATTTGGTTTACCTTTATTAACAAGAAAAAAATGGACCCCATATAACACTGGGTGTAAGCCATATTTTCAGGGAAGAGATTATTCTCTTAAACCTGCTTCACTAACAGGAGCTTTACATGTGTATAAGGGTTGTAGATCCATGCAGGCCTACGTGGACTGAACATGAAGACTTACTTTGCCTGGGCTAATACTCCTATTACTTCAGCATAGAGATCTGCTACATTGTGCATGTTGCCAGTGTTAGGGCCATGGTATCTGTAGGGGAAAAAAACATGAAACAATTAACAGCCCAGACGAATGAGGGAGTAGAGAAAAAAATTGCTTTTTATGAAAATAAATAAATAAATCGTACCCTTCTTTGTATCTAAAGTGCTTAAAGGCCAAGTTAATGACTTCACTGACCAAACTGTCGAGCACAGGGTGGAGCGGCATCTAGTCATGGAGCCAAACATTTTGTAATGAGAGCACTGCTTTTTCTTAGGGCGAAAATATCAATAGTGGTTCTACTTTTTAGCAGTTGTTATTCAAAGCATTTTTGCTCTACACAATGGAAATCTTAAAAATCAAGTATTCCAGAAGAAAGAAATTACGGTGAACCCTTACTTGTTTCAAAACTTCAATAAGGACTAAAGAGAAGATGAAGTCAATGGCCAAATCCCTCCTTTCAAGTAGATAATCTTTCTGTTGCTCATCACTTCGAGAAATAAAGTTAAAAGGTTAATCAGCTTGACAGCATTATTCCAAATCTTGAAAAGACTGGCATGGGATACAAACATTTATACCATTACATTAGATCCTTTCAACAGTTTTTAATGTAATGTAGTTTAATATAATTATACACAGTAATGCTATTGTTTACTTTTTGGACTTTGTGTTGGCTCGTGGTCTGTACTCATGTGACTCCTCCTCCAGTCCGTTCTGTCTCTTGTACCAATCAAACAGGGTGCGCAGGATGGATGGGAGGCAATATTCTGCCAAAGAACTCATGGTGCTGATCAACTGTTACAACAGAAAACATATGCAAATAAGGATTCACGCTGTAAGCTATTTGCTACTAGGTGGACAGTCGATGCAAATTTTGCTTTATTGTTCTTGTCATAGCACCATTTCCTTGTACACATGTGTAACTGTATACACATACGCATATACTATATAGATAACTTTATATATATATATATATATATATATATATATATATATATATATATATATATATATATATATATGCATAACTATGTATATATACACTGTATATACATAGATATCTATTGTGCTAGAGTCTGAAAGGAGAGAAGTAGAGAATTGATGGAGAGCCAGTCCTTGAGGACCGAGAGGTAAGACGAGGTGTCTGTGGGGTGGCCCATGTCCCTGGAGGAGGGAGAGGGAGAGGAAAGGAAGGAAAGGCGGGACAGGCGGGGCGCAGCTCACAGCACACAGGAAGGGAGGAGAGTCTGGCCCGACCAGGGAACACAGCGAGCCCTTCATTCAGCACGGAGCGTCAGAAGAATCCTGGCTCTGTGCACCCCAATGAATGGCTTTAGGCAGCAGCACAAACAAACTGCTGTGGCAGTGAAAGGGCTCTCTCTGCAGCCCCCACTGACCTCCTGGACACACCTCGCGCAGAGCCACCGATCGCTCTCTAGGTAAACATCCCTGCCCTTGGCAACCACTGAAAGGTCCTTTTGGATTTGAGCAAGGCTCTCAGATATTAGCCTTTTCATGTTACAGTGGAGTATTATACCGCAGTAATTAGTATAAACATCTATTAGCTCCTTGTCAAGAGGAGAGAGCACAATTACAAGATGTCATATTTCACAGTAAGCTCACATGTTGGACTATTGTTGGAGTATGTAAAGAGTGTTTATAAAACAGGGAGGTTTTGAATATGAAAAGAGCAAATTGCTTCGCTAATTTGAATGATTATGAATGATTGATGTGTTCAAAGACACAGCTCATATTTGTTTCTGGCCAAAGGTTATCTCCTTTATGAATCTAGTCATATCATAAACAAATAACATAGACGTAAAAAAAAGTAAATACCTTATCATATTATTTTATTATATAAATACCTTTAAACACGACTTACTTGGTCAAACTGTGGATCTTCGCCTCTTTGGAGAGATTTTGTCAATGGTTTTTCCTGATAAGACAAAAAGAAAGAACATTAATTATCACTCGAAACACAGAAACTGAGTTGCCAAAGTTCACCAGAGTTTTAGCTCATAATTATATCCATCTGTCAGGTCACATATTTCTAGAATGTAATGTCTAGCCTTTCAGTAATGAGAGTGCCATCAGTCAGTGGAGGGACCTGGACAGGGCCTGTCAGACATTAGAGATGGGACATTAATGATGGTTCATTTCATTACAATCTTTAATCATCTGGGATAATGTCCTGTAGGCTATCAGGAAAGGCTGACCCATTACTGTCCTGCCCTGGGGAACTTTACTCTCGAGCATTTCTATGCCACCATACTCACTTCATAGTTTGAGTTTCATTGTGTAACCCAAGGTAACCCAAGTTTGCTGTTTGCCATGTGAAGCGTCCTCTGGTTTTAGAAAAGCGCTATATAAATGCAATTTATTATTATTTATTATCATTATTATTATTATAGAGGTACATTCCTGTAATTTGCCGTATACAATAAGTGATTGAAAGTTCTGGGAAAATAGTAAAAGAACACACACTATGTTTATAGCACCAAAGTGTGGGCTTAATTATAATTAATACAACGCCATCTCAGTAAAGCGAAACACATTTGTCAGGTTTTCCCAGTTAATCCTGACTCTCACTCAAACAGTTTCTTGTTGTCTGGTTACACAGAGCAGCACAGCAAAGCAAACAGTGGAACAGTCATTTACCTTAATATTGGGTTGGATGGTGTTACCAACTTTCTGTTCCTGAAGGAAGGCCAATATATGTTTTATAGTGGCACAAAGCCTTATTGTTTTTGACAACCGACTGCTGCAGTGAAAATTATTGAGGAAACTGAATTTGCGTTTAAAATGTTCCACTGATAAAATGCAAGACCGTTAATCTCTGTTAAAAGATGTATCAACCTGCTGGTACATAAGGTAACACATCTGAATCAGTCCTCACCCCTGTCATAGCTTACAGGGAATAGCTCATCGACTGCCTCAGGTTAAAAAGTTGTTTGGTGTTACGATTTAGCTGGGCTAAAAAGATGATTCACCCTGTCCTCCACAGAGAGAAAAACAACACAGGAAGAGTCATTCTCCCTACAGACTTTTGAAGAGAGGCCCAGCGGATCAATGAGGAAGGGGGCGGGTCTGGGGCACGTTCTCTGGTAATTAACACTTCCCTGAGGAGGCGAAGGCCGTGACTAACAGGTCCCTCACAAACACGTTCCCTAGCACTGGGGCTTGCATGGTCACAGCAACCAGTGAGAACCCCTCCCAGCCCCAGCGAATGCCCAGCCATGAAATTAAACAAACCACACCACTAAGAAAGGCAGTACAAAATAGTTTGGAGCCAATATGTAAAAACTAAAATACAGCTAAATGTAGGTCAATCCAGTTCTGTATTAGTCTCTGGCTCCAAATCAAAATTAAGAAATCGCAAATGTAGGTAATTTTCATCAGTTTGAAAAGAAGTTTAAAATATGAGCAGTTTATGAGTGCCCACTGTTTTATATCTCTTCCCTTCCCGCCCATAAGTAGTCGAGGCTTCACTAAAATTATTTAATCTGTCTGCGTGATAATTAAAGGTAGCAGGAAGCTTGATTAGTTTGGTAATACTGTGACAACAGATGAGATATAATCCCGTGGATACCCCCCTCCAAGTATAGAACCAAAACCTGTTGCAATCAGCCACACCTGTTCCAGTCACCTCCCCCTGAGGGGGATCAATATCGGGAATGTTGGTCAGCAGCTTCAGTATGAAAAGTAGGAACCCAGACCCAGTGCAGTTAAAATAGTTTGTCAATCTTAAGAAACATAATGTTCTCTAAACACATCCTGAACCACCCGGGCAGGGAAGGGGTGGGGGGACGGGGAAATAACACAGGATCTCTCTGCCCCAAGGGCTCTTTGTATACGCTAGCAGCAGCGGTCACTAAATCAATAGAACTCAGGAGCATTTTATGACTCATGTCCTAATATGTCACCATAACATATTAACAGTAAAAAAATACTTTAGAAGTAGTAGTAAGACTGCTTGGTTCTACTTCTTGGGATCTAAAATCCGTCGTACACAGTATAGAGCATGCATGGCAGTCCAGCCATTTTCATGTACCAAATTGAATAAACAACATTTTCTGAGTATGTCAGAAACTGATTATAAATGTATCTGATTATAATTACAACCAGCATTGCTATAAAAGCACTGATGTGTACGTAACAGTAAGAGAAAGCCAGCCACCTGTTTACGTCTCCAGGCTTGGCCTCTTGCCTGACCTCCCTGTGATCCACCAATGTCATGACCTCATCAGCCTCAGCCTAGCTTTCCCTTACATATTCTAGTGCGGTCCTACACATAATGAAAGGCAACAATCAAATGCTTAACTGCTCAAATCAGCCGGATGTGACATTGACGTACCAGGAAAAGGCCTGACAGACGGTCAAACAGGCCTTGTTGACTTACCAGGGGCTCGGCCATGATGATGCGGATCTTGCGCTCGGACAGCGTGGTGAAGTTTGCAAACAGACTCTTTAGGACGTACTCGCCCGGTTTGCTCTCCGGGTCGATGCTGATGGGCATCATGGCTGGAGGGCCTTTTTCTCCCTGAGAATAGCACACAGGAGGAATGGGGGGCTTACTGTATCCGTTCCCCACAGGCGAGGCTGGGGAGGAAATAATGAAAACAAAGAGCGTTAAGGAAAACTTCCAGCATTAATTTACAGTTTCTGAGTGTAAATGGGTCAATTCTGCTTGCTTTTTGTAGATACAAAAAAATTCCATACACGGACATTCTTGGGTTCTCAACATAGTAGACCATTCCTGACAAAGATTGTCCAAAGGGTACCCAGTCTCACCCAAAGACTGTTCTTTATTTACTAATGCATTAGCCAGCATGGTCTGGCCCTATCTTGGAATGGCTACGGAAATGAAAACAAGCCTGGCCAACAGCTGGTGTTTTCATTTCGTGCTCAAGATGTCACTGGCCTTTGAGAGAGACAAAAATGGTCTGCATGTGACTGTCATTCCCCCAACACTATGATGTGGCCTGGGCTTCATTACTGATGGCCTGGCCTAGTTTGCCTCATTATAACCTCAAACAACTGCCAAGTTAAACTTTACCTCAGTGTTACACTCTGATGGTTAGGATAATGCAGAAAATTGCTAAAAATAGGAAATCGTGCAAACGCCTAATTAGGAGTGTGAAATACTCACTTTGCCTTGGATTGCCTCAAGCCATAACTGTACTAGCTCAGTGAACTGTCAATCTGTTGTGCAAAATGAGAAAGCTGATAGACAGCTTCCAACTTTACATCTAGGCTGATTTCCCGCAGCTCATTATCTCCCCGTGTGCTTGGGATAAATACAACTGGAAAGTAAGCTGGTCACCAGCAGCCGATTTGAAGCACAGTCTGTGCCGTGAGGGTCAGTGACCATTACACCACTTAAATATCACACACCCAAGGCTATAATCAAACACCAGACCATTGGCTTTTAGCTTACTGGTTGATTATCTGTTCACTAAATCCTGGATCAATTTTTACTTTTTTAATTAACAATTTGGTATTAACTATAGTTCAGGAATATAGGAATTGTATACTCGTGAATACGCAGTACGTCGCTTTACTCCCACATGGTTGACTTCTTAGTGACTAGTGCCATTACATAATGGTAGCTAGCTTTAATCTACTGTATGGGCATGACACCACAGCCTGCTTATCTTCCATACCTAATCTCTACTCTGACGTGGCATCGATATTCTGCAGTAAACAGCTGCACAATCCCATCCACTTGATACACTTTAATGTATGGGTACATTTTCAAAACAGAAATCTAGTTATGAACACACCGTATCGGTAGCTGTTTCAAAGGAAAGGGTGTCATTCTTTTAGAAGTAAGAAAGGCCTGAGATGACAGTCTAGTCTGTGATTGAAGGTCTGTTGTTTGCATCATTCAATGTAAAATCAAAGGTTATAGTTGTTTGTAGTCTAGCGATGTATAAAGTTAAAGCTACAGTGTGAAACCAAAGTGCACTGCATTCATCTAAATGCTCCCCTGACAGAAAAACGGACAGAAAGTGTATATAGATGGAACTGTGAAGTGACTACTAATCTAATGTGAGGAGCCCTGAATTCTGCTTGACAAGAAACCAGCAGGGGCAAATCAATTACCCCTTTGGGTCAAAGGCAAATGACAGTGGCATGATTGAATTGGTTCACCAGCTTTTAAGATGATTACTGTATTAAGCACTGACAATTCAATTATATCCATATGTAATAAGACTAGATTAATCACTGAAAATGGTAAAATAGTTCATGATACTAGCGACAACAAAACAACTAGCTTTACTCAAAATGTATGAAGCCAACTGAAATCAGTAAATACAACATATTTGTTCAGAGCAACATGAGGTGCTAGATCGCAGAAGGAGTTAGAGAGGGGGGGGGGGGGGGGGGGGGTCGGCCGCTTTAGACAGGCGTTCTCTTGCACTTCTCTCGAGCACATGGAGCATTTTGATATGCCCTACGAGGAATGTCCAGCATGCGCGCCTGTCTGGCATGTTCTCCAGCCCACTCCTCTTGACCCAGCGCAGTCACACACCTACCCAGGCCCTTGATGAAGCTGATGACGCTGGCCTTACTCCAGCACACGGCCGTTCCGTCCATGGTGCGGAAAGAGGATATGGTATCCAGGTTGGATCCAAGACACGACAAAAGCACCCTAGTAGTGAAATCCTCCAACGTCTATTCCTAGTGTGTCCCTGAGCTCTGTCCTCCTTGGCATCAGGTCCATGGTGAGCAGACTCGCAGCCGGTCTGTGTGAAACTTGTGTTTGTTAGTCCACGGGGGTCTCTCTCTCTCAGTTTCAGCGTTGCCTTCTGCTATGACTCGCCCCAGCCTTGTGATCAACTAGTGCCTTCCGACAGTGAAGGTCAGGCAGGAATTTTTAGCAGAGGCACGGCACAGTGACGAAGTCTAACATGCTACGGTGGCATAGTTTTGGGACTATATTTATCCCGGGGTACACACTATACTGGCAGCTCAGCCCTCCCCTTTCACCAACCTCACTGCTCCTGGAGCATAAGCACAGAGCAACAGAGTGTAAACACCACTCTCTATCAGGCTCAGACAGAATGCCCCTACTGCCACATGGGACATTTTGTTCAATATTCTTTTAAGGGTTTCCCTTACTTGTTTGGAGGAACTTTTCCAAATTTCAATCAAGTCGATTGCTCTGCTAAAGGATGCCCGTGTAGGGCCCACACAAACGAGAGTTGAAAGTGTAAAGCCTAGTGGAGGTCGTTGCCTCGAGCTGAACATTATTCATATCAACGTATTCTCTGATCATTTAACAATACAGTATAGCTACTAGATACACTGTGGAGATCAGAGAGAAGTCTGAAAGCAAACGCAACAGCGCAGTTAAATGATAGATGAGAAGTGATGAATGAAACATGATAGTGTTCAATGGGACTAGTTTGCCACATTTATCTCATTTGACAGACTGGTTCTCATGTTGCATGAGTTCAGCTGGAGACGAGAGCTGAAGAAAGCCACCAGTGTGGTTATCGAGCTCTTTCTCTTGTTCCGGGCGCAGGGTGCTGGGAGAAGGCTGCGATGCTACATGTGACTCGGCAAACAACAGACTTGCTTAGGCACAGTGTGCATGACATCATTGACAGACTGAGACCTCCGTTGAGCATGGTAGTGCTTCCTGGAGGACAATACAAACGGGCCAACACAGCTTTCACATGCACCCACACACAAAGACACATGCACAGAAAAAGGAAAAAGACCCTAAACACAGAGTTCGTAGAACAAAATAACATATTTGCTGATTTGTTTTATAATAGCTACTATGACTGGACCCTCTACTACAATGTCAACAATATAAACGTCTTAGAAATTAAAGAGATGAAATTAAAATGTCCCCCTTATGAATTTATTTAAACAACAATTTTTGGTGTACCCCACAAAACATTTCAAGGGAAAGCTGTCGCTCACTCTGATAGAGAGCATTTGAGGCCATGCAAAAAGGCCTAGAATCCTTTGGTAACACAAGCAAAAATGTGTTACCCACTGAACGTAATCTTCCAGCATCCAGTGTTAAATGAAAACAAAAAGTTATATTTCACATTACTTAAATACCAAATATTATAACACGGTTTTGTATTGGTCCACCTTTCCTTTTTATATAGTCTTTTCTTTTGGAGAGTAATTATGCTCAAGACCAACATGTGTTCTTTTTTTTTACTTCTGCTCCTCCTGATTGGCTAAGCGAGGACTATCCTCAATGGATGCCTCAGCCTCACTTATTCTAGTTCCGTGCCAAAACAACAACCGATGTTTTGACGCTGGACACACTGACCAACTCCTCGGGATGTTCTTCTGGTTTATCTTGCAGAAGCACAACTCATCCAGGGTAGAGTTGACAGTTTTAAAACATGGGCTTTGCTACACACACGCCATTATTTTCCCTACAAGCTCATGACCTGACATTCACAACAAAGAGCACAGTGCAAGACCTCAATTCACTCACTACACTACTGCACATGGAACATTGAACAGCTGTTGAACAGCTTTCACTTGCTACAATAAAGAGCCTGACGCTGTTGACTTCAACATAGAACGGAGATCAAAACCAGATAACAGGGAAATAATCACGTGGCCTCTGGTAAGCTATAATGTGATGTTGTCTGCAGAGTGACCTATCCTCTGATATGAGGCAACATCTTCAGAGGATGGTACAACATTCAGTGGAGTAAGGGATAACGTGTTCCGTGATATCCTGTTACACTCAGCGCCCAATACTTGCAAGCGGAGTCCAACTTGATAATAACTGAGCTCTCATAAATTGCATTCAATGGAATTGAAGCAGCCCACCCATGCAGCCTGTATGGCCATGGAAGGCTTGTGAAGCTCCGCTGTGGACACTACTGTACATGCAACCAAGCTGAACCTCCACTAATCCTATTAGAGTGGCCAGGCACGTGACAGGAGCTATTTAAAAACTATGACAGACCCATATAAAGGAGGAAAAACTGGTGGTCAAAACAAAAAATAAGAAAGCAGCTCCTGATGCCGAAGCAGTACTAACATGAGCACGGCCACTCAAAGAGAGTTCACTTCAACTCTGTGACTAATTGTCTCTGTGATAAGTTAGCCTGGTGAGATAGCACCAAAAACAACAACACCAACAGCTAGGTGCTGCACGCAAGACAGTCTGGGGTACTCACAGCCACTCCAGGATTTCAGCAGGGACTTGATGCTGATCTCAAAGAAGCCCGAGTCCTGCTGGCTGGCCATAGCTGCAGCTCACTGTGAGTAAAGTAAGTCCGTGTTGTTGTGGTTTTACTCCAGAAGCAGCAGCAGCAGCAGCAGCGGAGCCGGTACCAGCATGGAAAAGCCTGCTGTCATCTCTCAATGATGCGCGCACTGCTGTGTAGCTGACGAGGACGAGAGAGACAGAGAACACACTGCTCCCCTCCTCTTCCCCCCGTGTCCCTGGTTGTCAGCCTTCTATCTCCCTCACTCACTCACCCCCCTCCCTCCCTCCCTCCCTCCCTCCCTCCCTCCCTATCTCTCCTGTTCTCTCTGTTTTTCTAAAGCTGTGGCAGGCAGTAGGCGGTGATGCAAGCTCCCTTTAAATAACTGCGTGGAGGCTGCCAGTGCAGGAAGCAATCCTCTTAGCAGAGCACAGTTAATAATAACTACTGTTTGTCAGTGTGCACAACCGATAATGATGATAATGACCACAGTGCTTGTGCATCTTCCAGCATGCCTCTGTCTGGGAGCATCTGTAGACAGGCCAGCTGAGCAGCCAGCTACCACTAAGCCCTGGGGGAGAAGGTGAGCCGGAGGAGGCAGGGGGCAGGAGCATTGCACAGGGAGCAGCCGGAGTAGAGCAGAACAGAGCAGGGGAGAGTACACTCAGCTGATCTGCAAACCACTGGGATTAAAGAGCTTTCCCTGAGTGTACACTAGGGATCTGGCAGGCAGGGTCGCCCACTAGATCTTAACCCTTTTATTGTGTTTAGAAGAAACTTCGCCACAAAAGTCAATACCAAATAAATGGATGCAAATATTTGCTTGATATTTTTGCATACTAGAAATAATTATTCAACAGTGAATCGAGTCACGAGAGGATCAAAAAGAAACAGGATAAGTAAACATGGGAACGATGATAGGTGGTTGCAGTGAGTACAAATGTAGAGAAAAATCTCTCTGTAAATGCAATAAGTTAAGTAGAAGTTGCTTCTGCTAGCTATGATTTACTGCAGGATTTCTAAGACTACATATAACGGCACTAATGCTAAATAAATCAAATCAATCATCAACTTATACTGATGTAGTGGTGTCTTCTTATGTGCACCTCAGTGTGAGATAACGGGTTAGACTAGGCATTACTGTACGCCTCTCATCATCTCCACTACGACAAGGCATCCACTGCAACAGTGAAGGCCCATGTTCAGAGATCCTCGTGGATCCCAGTGTTCTCTGGATTGTTATGGTCTTGCCAAATTGAAAGAAATAAAACACTTTAACTACCGAGGATATAAAACATATGCACCAATCCCTGCTGTCCTTTGCTAGGCACGCCTCCTCTAATCCCATCAGAGCTCTGACTGTCCGTAGAGTGTCATCGCCAGCCACTTGACCATCATTACATAACGACCTCAAACGTTGTGTTTGTCAGAGCAGTGCAGAAGCGTTTATTTCATATGGAGATGAAAGAATATTGCTTGGAAATAATTGTATTGCAGATATTTTCCAGCACCAAGCACAGAGAAAGCTAAGTTTCACACTGATCTAATACGGAATCAAATAGTGGCCGTATTATGTTCCTGTTTCAATGTCTCTTGCTCATTGGTCAGCTCATTGTTCTTTTAGCCAATCCAAATAATGTCCATGTTCATTTCAAAGCATATTGTTTCTGCAACACTATCCTAAAAGAACATTGGCATTAATGCTCTCTATCGTATAACATTTTGTATAAGGCAAATTATATTTAGTATAATGTGAAGACAAACTGTCAGACGTGACATTCTGTCCAATGAAAATACATACTATTATATTGCCTGGCCTTTTGTCAAAAATCCATATTGTTAAATGGAATACTACATGCAAAACACAAATGTGATATATATATATATATATATATATATATATACAAAGACTAATCTAATCTAATAAATTACCCCCTGCCCCAGTTAGATGACAAGTGATTGCTTCATCAATGGTACAATGTTAACAATTTGCACATGGCATTTCAAGTAATAATTTTAGTATCTTCCCAGTTTGCATGCCAGCCATATCCATCTGTTTCAATATGGCCTGCTTGGAATGTCACAAAACCGCACAGGCCTTCTCAGGCTCAGACGTTCATGTAATTTATAGTTGGTTGAATAATTTCAGTTTTTCAACGAGTCATTTAAACAGGAAGGCGCTTTAATGGAGGCAGACGGATGGAGACGCCCAGAACTTCCCAGTCTTTAAATGGTGACAAGGATCTACAAGAAGATGTATAAGCCACTTGCATTTTTTATTCAAAACAACCACAGGCCTGTACACCAGAACGAATAAAGCACATCACATACACACACATACACACACATACTACAGCTCAAAGTATGAATTTACTTTGAATTAAATTAATTCCAATTGTATAGTCGTAATCACAATGAAACATACTATACACTGTGTATGTGTTTGGTTGGCAGTAGGACCAAAACTAGAAAATGCGAGGGTGTTGACTTTCCCCACTTACAATCGTTACAATATTTCTGCGTGCTGTAAAACGGCCAGCGTGTGAGCTATACAAGAAGAGCTGCAACAGGCTCTAAAAGGTTGCACTTTTTCTTTATAACATAAGTTTGTTTAATAGCGTTCTTCTTTAGCCAGCACGAAGAGCACAACTAATGCGAGAGGCAGGGACATATCTGTTTGGATACATTCCAGCTGCCAAGGATTATCCCGGGTCATCATGGTGAAACAGCTTTAGACTCACTCAGATGAGACTTTTCAGTTATCAGAATCATATAGTATCCCAACAAGTGTATCAGGGGAACATCTGACTTCTTGCAACTCTACAGCAGCATTTCCCAACCTTTTCCAACCCACAGCACACTTGCATAAGCGTATTTATTTTGTGGCACGCCACAGACTTAAAACTGAATCAAACTTAATACAAAATATTTGTTTATTTTTTCCAAATGTGACTTTCCCAAAATTCCACGGCACACCTGATGATGTCTGACGGCACACCGGTTGGGAAACGCTGCTCTAGGGAAACCGCAGTGCCTATTGGCCCTTGTTTGGATAGTTCATAAAAAGCACCACCAACATAAATCATTCTAATTACACTACACTATGAATACTTTGCTAGGTCAGTTTTGTTGGAAGGCCTCTTTCCCGTTACATTACTTTAGCACTGTGATAAATTATAATATACTCGTTCTAGTTGTTTAATGTGTGTTACAGAATCTACATATATATATATATATATATAATCCTGATTCGAATTTAAGTGGGAGAGGGCTCTGTCGTATTAAGAACTTATTAAAAGCATTTTCAGGCTCTAATGAAGGAGAGGAATGTGAGGCATGTCTGTCCAGTTCCACCATCCTTATGGTATCAGCTCTAACTCTTATTACCCTCTCCACTTAGCCCTGGCCTTTCTCACTCTTTTTTTCACTCTCTTCTATCCCTCTCAGTGCTCGACAATGCCATCCCTCCTCTGCCTTTTCTTTTACTAATTCAACAGTATTTCCTTTATCTTTTGATATGGTTTTTAAAAGATCTTCTAAGGGTAACTACACAAGTAAAGCCCATCAGAGGAAAACAGGAGAATGTGGTCTTGCAGAATATATCCAAGTTTTATTTTTAAGTGCTAAACCATACAACTAAAACTGAAGACTTAAGGTTCATCTCTGTTACTGTTAGGTAATAAAGTAATCTGCTATCTCTCAACAAGTCCCATAATTATTCATGTAACCGTGACAAATATAACTGGGAGGTGAGATATTTCACAACTTGATGTCAGTAGTAAGTTAAAACGGTCCATTAAACAAAACAGCAGAGGCTCATTCTAAACCCATTTCAATAAAACTGTATCAGGAAAATGCTTCACCTGATACAAATAAAACAACCAATTAGCAAAATAGCCCCTAGAGATAGCAGCTATAGAAAAAAATACCTACTTTCTAGAATAGTTGGTCTCTTCTTATGCCGCATCTTTTTAAACTTCCCTCTATAGTCCCTGGGTGGGAACAGATCCAGAGGTAAGCTGGCTATGCGCCCCAGGACTATCTCATCCTGTTCCTTAGAGCAAGCCCCTTCCCTCTCCACCATGGCTCTAAGAACGGACTCCTCTAAAGACATCGTGGATGGCAGGGAGCCCACAGCCAGTTCAAAGCTTCTTCCGATGAAACATTGAATGCTGGTGCCTGGGTCTTTTGCTTTTTGTTTAACTTCCTTTTCCTCCTTCCAAACCTTTTTTTTTATCTAGTGCTCCAACTTTGAGTAATGAATGTCTCCTGTGAAGAGATGCAGCATCGGCTGCCCACTGCGGTCTGTTAGTGTGTTTTAACCCCTGCACTTGTCAGGGCAGTTTAGCAAGTTACAGTAACATGCTTGAATTGGGCAGGATTACTAGGCAGCCCCTCCCCTTCTTCAACAAACAGAGGAAAGAAGCAGAGAGGGGTAGAGCTCCAACTTAGAAGAGAAGTGCGTGTAAGAGGCAATAGAGTCCAGTAGAGATCTACCAAGGGCAACAGAACCTCTTATGTTTTCAAGGGTTTCTACACAAACAGCCTCTGTGCTGTGTACACGTTTTGAGACACTACTTCTAAGCAATATTCATTTCCTCATAGGAAACAAATTCATCCTTACGCTGATCTGAAACTCATGACATGCTTTAGATAACAGTGAACTTTGGCACTGACATTGACATGGTAATAATCTTCAAACCCCCAAAGTAACACCCTAAAATGGGCCCACCTACACTGTCCACATCAAGTATTCCCCTTAAATTACCTACATAAGACAAGTAATACAAACACATCGTGTGCATGAAGGCGTTTCATGTTCCTAAAAAGTAACCACATTTAGACATGCAACAACTTACTTATTCACTTTTGTTTTTAGTTGACCAAAAACGTATCCTGAGGACCGGATTGATCTCAAATTAAATAAGGCTAATGATATACGTACGTTTACATACTATAATTTAAATAATTTACCAAATATACCAGAATAGGTCGTTGAGTTTATACCTTGCATGAAACATCTGCGTATGCCACCACTATAGGTTAGCGTCGACCTGTTGAGTGTCTGATCATCATTTTAACACACTGAAAATACACATAGCAACTGCAAAACACGTACACCAGTTAGGTGTCGAAAACTGTGAACTACTTCAAAAAGAAGGCTTCTGGTGTATTTAATATAAACTGAAAATGTACTGTGCATATGGTGACACATGTCTACTAATTTCTACTAAAAAAGGATTATTATGACATAATAGTGTAATAGTCCTCGATTGAATGGACAAATACACAGGACGTTCTGGCAAGTATTTAAACTTACCTTTCTTTGTCTCAAATGAGTTAGCTACTCCTGAAACCCAGTTTCTTAGGCTATACATAACCAAATTACTTTCTGGAAAGAAAACTAAGATAAGCTTAATATTACTGTATGTATGTAGGATTACTAATCAATGAAAAGGCAAACTCTTTATCTATTTTTTTACTGTAAACTAAAATAGTCCCTTGAAAATAGGCCATCTCTCAAAGTACATACATGCTTGTGTTTGTATTTAAATAAGCATAACATATTTAGAAAAAGGCTGGTAATAGGACGATAACAATAAAGCAGCTATATTTGGACACATTTTAAGACTCAAACAACAATAAACAAGATCAGTCTTGCAGGTGTTGCTGTCCATTAAATTGAATGACCTGGTTCATGGCCTAGGTAGTACTGGTGCTAGAGCGCCCTCTACTGTCAAAATTGTAAGGTAGTAATTTGGCAAAAATGAACTCTAAATAAAACATGATTTATCATAAAAGTTTAAAAGAGGTCACAAAAAAACGTAGGCGTTTATAACGGATGTATGGAATTTAGTATTCTAACTAATGTTTTAAAAAGAACATCAAAAGAAAGTTCCAGTGCTATTATACACCTAAATAGCCTATTATGGTTATTGAACTAACATCAACAATCTTTAATCAGAACTCTATTTAGATATTGGGAAAATGTTTTATTGCCAAACTATTAAGTATGGAAATTAATAGATTAACACTGTATCCTTTTTAGAAAACATTAATTGCACAGTATTAGCCACACATTTTTGACAGACTTTAGTTACATATTGTATACAATTGTAAAAGTTTAGTTATAAAGCCTGGTACTGTAATGTAAATACCTTTATATTTGCAGAAGCATTAAGCTGGTCTTCCTGGAGTGAGGAAAGCTCTGAAGGACTGAAGAGAGGCCACGGAAACCAACACCCCCAGACAGACACTGAATGCTGTTACCATGGTGAACTATTTGGATTTGCACAGGCAGAGCAGAGGATGATGAATAATTGACACAGATCTAATGTTAGCACAAGCTCATAAGGTTAATTTCCATCTATGCCAATTGGCTCTTCATAAGCACACATGCAACATGTTCACACACTGTAGACTTCTGCAACAAGTTACCATAAGGATATACATAATTCAGGGGAGTCAAAATACATCTCCAGAGTCAAAACAATATTATATACAGTTTTAAGAATGATTAAGTTACTAAAATGTTGTATGTGTTTTCTTCTGTTCGCTTACATTAGTTTTGTGCAGTTTTGGATTTTAATGCATGTCTAGCTAAAACCTGAAAGCAGCTAGATAGTAAGAATTACTTTTGCAATGGGCTTTGTCCAACTTCGTAAGAGTAGTAATTATTGAAAAAACCCAAACTCTATTCTCTATAAGCACAGAAAACAAACAAAAGAACCATTCACTGTCTGTACACAGGTCCTCAAAGCACACCTGTCCCCTTCACTACCTGTCTATTATCAGCTTTTGGGGGGAGGGGCTTCATACAGATCCCCTTCTCTTCTATGAAGGATAAAAACGGTAAGCCATGACAAGGAAGGTGTGTCAAGCATTCATATCCAGTTACACTGAAGCAATTGTGTAACACTGTGCATAAGAAGGTTGAATTTTTATCACTTTTTGGAGTTTTAACTTTTAAATCTCCTGATGCGGGCTACAGTTTGGGAATGATTGTCAAAAGTTGCAAGTCTAAAGTCAACATACATGATGGGCTGTTAAAAAAGACTAGAATAGCAAATGGTCTCATGGTGTAGAAGTAAACCAAAATGTATCAAAACATTCAAAGGGCACTTTGACGAGTTTGCAACAGTAGTTGGAGAGATGCAGAGAAGTATAACAGTTGAACGCGCACAGGTGGAAGAAAAAATAATAACGAGTTGGCATCAAGCGCTCAAGATGCCAGTGAAATGGATCAAGAAGATGAGTTTTAAATAACCGTATTATGAAATTGCTGCCCCAAATTCTCTGTATTACCATTACAGGCAGCTTTCAAGACAACTAGGTCATAGCATGAGAAACATGCATGAAGATTGTGTGTTGACGTTCTTGAGTAGGCCTTTAAGTAATTGAATATAGTGAATAATTAGGCTATTTTATATATTATGTAGCTTAATGGCTGGAAAGCTATAGGACTACAGACAGACGTCGATTGCATTTTTTCCACACTTTTAAGTCAACTACTACTTCAAAATGGAAATGATTACTCATGGAGCGTATGCTTGGATTAATTTTGTGTTTGTTCAAGAGTAAAACCTGAAGTAGTGAACGAGCAAGGGTAAACAAAACATGTTTCAGAAGCCAAAACTGTTTAAAAATAATCCTGGATTGAGGACAAAACATTTGGAGTTGTCCCAAATAAATGGACTTTGAAATCATCAGGTTTAGGCTGAGAAGGGCCTTTCATAGCTACATCACAATTTGCTGTCAACTAACAGGTGGTGCAATAACATCGCGTGATATTTTAGACTCATGTAGGCGTATGCTCACTCTATCCGTTATTTCCACCATGGAAAGCTGAAGTGGACTACAGCATTAAACATAACGTAAAATAAAACATAACGTGTCCTTGTGGCCTTTACAGGAACAATTAACATACTTAAAACAAAAACAAAAATAACGTAATACGCAACCAATACAACATATATGATGAGGGTGTATTGAAATGTAACCTATTTCCTTTTCTTATTTTACACATTAAAAATATTTCTCGTGACACTTAGTCAACAGAAATTGGCATATGTATTCTGCATTCAATCACTATAATTTAATGCATGTAAAACGGGTTTAAAGTATTCCATCTTTTCAAGAAAGATAGTCAAAAGTTCTCACCTAATAAGCCCTGAAAAGTGCACTTGCTCTTCTCCGCAGCCTTCGCACTCCATCAACCGAACTCAACTGCGACCTGTGCAACGATACAAGCTCCACCCCTAGCAACAAAACTCAGGAGGAGCTGAAGCCTAATTCATCCCAAGAAAAGGATAAATA
Source organism: Galaxias olidus (assembly GCA_026901105.3). Lineage (NCBI taxonomy): Eukaryota > Metazoa > Chordata > Actinopteri > Galaxiiformes > Galaxiidae > Galaxias > Galaxias olidus. The sequence continues at coordinate 3,235 of JAPMUY010005243.1, read as the reverse complement.
CTGAGTAAGAAATGGAGTCCCATCGTAATGCACTATTTTAAATAATGATAAATGGCTGGTTTTTCTTGTCTGATTAGAAAGTTACAACTGAGAATAATTGATTAGCATGAAGAAAAATCTCTAGTTTTTTGGTCATGGCGCATGGGTGTACTACTTATGAAGTATCCTGATTAAATGTAAAGACAACTGAAAAGACAAATACAACTAAATGATAAAACAGGTATTAAGGAATTAAGATCAGTTTTAATAACAGAAAAAATAGATGCATGTACATTGCAATATACAAACAATTCAATAAATAATTCTGTTTCGAAATCATAATGCTATCAAATTGTTAACCCCCTTGTTGCTATAGTTCAGTTTACAGTGATGCAGCTGCCAAAGGGTCTATCCATTTGTTTTAAAAAAAACTATGACAGTGTATGACATTCAGTATACAGACAGCTTGTCTCTGTCTTTAAAATATATCATGAATACTGTTAACAAGAGTTCAGCCTGCTACCTTCCATGTAGAGCTTGGTAGGTTTTTTGCGGTCCTTTTGTAACCCATGTGTTATCTTCAGGGTAAAACATTACATGTCACTATTTTTAGTAGCATGAGGCAACCCTCAAATTATATTTCTTCATTTAGAAATTGTATTTATATGGTAAATATGACTTCCTAAAGTGACCTCAACATTTGAAGTGAAACATTGCCTTTTTCATTTATCTATGAAAGCTGTACAACTCCAGGGTACAAAGATTTTCTTAGGGTCATTTTTGACCCAGCAGTTATAAAACAATTTAAAAAATTGAGATTACATGTGCTATTGAACTCTAACACTAAAACGTCCTTGTATGTCTGCAGCATCTCCCCTCCAAGACCAAACACATGACTCAAGTTCACAGACAAAATGACAGGTTTGTGGGAATGAAAACGAGTGGTCCAGTGATTAAATGATTTTTATCTGCACCGTGAAGAGGGATAACGTCTTCACAAAGGTTTGATGAATGACAAGTTGTTTCTCCATGCACAATAGATTTTGGGTTTAAAATTTAATTAAATTGCTTTATTTTAGAGGTTCGGTGAAGGCAGGTCTTTTTTTACCTATTGACCCCAAGGACAAGCATGCTAATACTACACAAGGGTTAAGCCAGCATGTCTCTTGACTGCATAGTAGCAGCTCTACATACTCACGAATGACGGTTGGAGTCTAAGTTTAGAGGATACGATCAAAGGAGCTGTTTTGGTTAAACAAAGACCACAATCCAAGATGCAAATTCCTAAAATATAAGACAAAATTTGTTTACGCCAAACATTTAAATAAACATTGATTACAAGTCTGAAACAATCTCTTAAAGAACGTGGAACCATAGTATGTTGCACCCTTGCCTTGCCTTGATGTTCTTGAGATCTGCAATTGAAATAGGGAGATTGTTTTGACCATAAATATAGGGATCCAGCAGAGGGCATTAGAGAACACATTGAAGAAAAGCTATGAACCACAGTATAATACGTTTGCAGTCGGCTGTGGAGGTAAAAAGCATATAATCCTATATTGTAAATGTACAAGTTGTAGTACAACATGCAGTAGTATGAGAAAGCCCCCGGGTTGAGCCCTGCAAACCGAAAATATATCATGCAAGATAATGGTAGAGTTGAATTAAACATATAAAAAAGGATTTTAAAATGTAAATTTACATTAATTTCCTATGGTACAGCAGGAATTTCAAGCACATGATTGGTACGATGCCATTTGTTGTTTTGCATTTGCCTTTAGTAACACAGCATACAAAAAAAATCTGCATTTATATGTCTGCCTTTTTAATATGGGTCAAGGTCTTCCCAGGCCTCTGGGGTTTGAAGAACATTACGATGACTAATAACTTTATGTAAGGTAAGGTAAGCAGCAAGATGGCCACCTCTAATGACAGAATAGTAAGGAAGTCTATAATTCTGGATCCCAGGCTCTCCATCCAGAGTTGTGCATTCCTCTTGTACTACATATTAATCACCCCGATAAAATACAGATACATGCCATCAGACAATCTGCACCTGCACAAAATAAAAACAAAAAACCCGGAATCTGGAATCCTGTTATCTCTGTCCATGTCTCTTATCATATAGCTGTTAAAACACAATTTATTCAGCAGCATCACATTTACACACAATTGCTGTATTCTGTTTATTCAAATCAGATAATAATTTATTCTATTTAGGTCAATGCCAAATGCCCTCACATTTGTTGCTAACAGATAATGCATGGTGGCATGGAGTAATCTATGACGGCATCTCTTTGGTTTCCGAGAGCTGGAATGGTGACAGCTTAGATAAAGATCAGGGGGCCAGGATTGATTTTGGAAGGTGTCCCTGACAGTGCTAGTCCCTGGGGTAACTGAGATACAGCTGACGTTGACAGGACCACAAATTTGCTGTCCATGATTGACAGTGTCCCGTGACTGTACCTCAGCCTCCTCAACGTCAACATTTGATCACTCAGGTAGGACAGAGTATAATCATCCAGGATGTCATTGTGCTGCAGAGACTCATATAAACCTCACTGCAGGAAATTGATTTCACACACACGCACGCTCGCGCGCACGCACGCACACACACACGCATGCAGCAGTGACAGCAATGCTAAAGAGATGGACATTTGAATTGTAGAGACCATTAGCTGTAAAGAATATTAACCATAGCTAATAGCTGTTCTAAAATAAATCCCCACAGCCCCATCACACAGGAAACTAACATAGGGTTTATGAGTTTCTATGTTAAATGAGAAGGAGTATTGTGTCTCAGTTGAATGCATTTTGTCACCTTTGACTGTGAAATAGGGGCTTAATTTACATCAGCAGTGTCGCTCTTACAACCCAAATTGTGACCTGACAACAGTCACAATTGTCTGACTTTCAGAGCAACAAAGAGAGGGTACTTACTTGAAGGGGGTACTTGTAGCACAGCACTTTGATGCATATGACATGCAGGCTGTCCTCAGCTCATATTACAGACTGCATAGAGGTGACAGACACATTCCCAAACCAGGTTATAAAAGCCATGACCCAGATGGACACACATAAAATCAGCCAACATATCGTCATCGGGGTCATAAGAAGAATACTGGAACTCCTTGACATGCATGAAAACACAGATGCATGTGAAGACTATGAGATTTCTTAAACACATTGTATGACATGCAAAAGTGCTAGTCCAGCAGTGCTGTTAGGTGGGGCCATCGTTCATACTGAGGAGGTG
>JAPMUY010005242.1:0-36809 GCA_026901105.3 Galaxias olidus | reverse complement strand
GAAAACTGCGAACGTGTCAAACAACTTAGCTTTTTTATGACGCGGCCCTAGTCAACAACAATTCTACGGCTCCGAACCAAAGTACTGCTTGCATTTGCGTTTGTACACATAATCAGTGCCAGATTATCACCGGGTCCAAAACACATTTCACAACATCTCAGTAAAATGTAGGTCCTCATTGCTCAGTATTATTTGTACATATCTGCTTATTTAGCCTATAAATCGGTAATACACGGCATATTCTCTCGTTGAAATAGGCTACTATCGTTTTCCCTGCCTCCCCCCATAGTTCTTGCCCAATCGATCTTGCAAAAGTCAAAGCCCTCTGCCCAACAAACTTCTATAATTTATACCGATGATGATCTGGATCTTTTAGCTATGTAATTCCACACGACTTTTGGAAGTAGGCTAGCTGATCTGCTCATTTCTGCAGTCTGCTCTGCAAACTTTAAAAAAACAATAAATTGACCAATAAATACATCTTGTTTTCTTAACGCACTGATTTTTCATGCATGCTTAAATAACATCTGTGGTCACAAATACGGCATGCATGCCACTCGCAATCTTTAAAGAAACCAAGGCTTAGGTAGACATAACAAACAGAACATGAAAGGAAAGGTCCAACTTTTCTCATGACAGTTGATAGGATCGCTTATCATGCACATTAAGTTCTTTATTAGCAGAAGTATTTTAAATTAAACTTTTTTCAAATCCGCTAGGTACATTAATATAGCCTTAACAAATGAATTACCTTGAAACTTAAAATGACCCCGCAACATTAATTTAACAACTAACTTGGCAGATACAACGTTGCCAATGCATTACTTACATTCACAACCAATCGACAGCTAAAGTTTAAATTTAATGCGTTAGGCGATAGGCCTATGTAATCGTAGCCAAACCGACTGACATAACCATACACAGAACATAAATAATATGTCTCGCTTTATGGATTTAAAACAAACTAAAACAAACTAGCTTGCAAGCTAGTAGTAATGCTTGCTACAGGCACAGACGCATCATTTCAATTTCTACTGAAATAATCAACAACAGTTAATATTTTCCCGGACATGCTGTTAGGTCATAACAAAATTATGAAAAACGAATGAACACATACACTGAGATTATGTCTCTCTATATTGTTTTCCCATCACAAACCAAATGAAATCAGTGGAAAAAGGTATCGCTCTAACCGCTGTCCGGGCACAAGTGAAGTACTTCAAAGCATCAAATATATCACATGCTTTGAGGGGGCGGATTTCTAATTTCCACAAAGCGATTGATCTGATATTTGGCTCACTCCTCAATGAGACCTCCTTCTATGTCCTGTGAAAAGCTGTCAAGCGACGGATGCATTTTGGGGTAGTAGCAACACAAGTAAAGTATTTGAAACACATTTTAGGTCATTTATATATGACCGATCGGAGCCGTCGCTCAAGGTCAGATCCCGAGAGGGGTTGTCTTGAAAATGAGTCGAAGTTTGACCGTTTAATGTTATGGGAAGGGACCGGAAATTTGGCTTAAACGCTAGGGGCGCACCATTTTTGACTGGCCATTTTGATCTAAAAAAGGCAGATTCCAACTAAGTTCAGCGTCTACCACCGCGCAGTGGTGAGTTTTAAAATGACAACTGATGTTATAGCGGTAGAAATATGGAAAGATTGAATATCAGTGGCTTAAGGAGATGTGCTTAAACCAATTCATCAATCGTTTGATATTAAATAAAACATATATTTTTGTATTGAACTGCTTAAAGTTAAGGATTTTTTCGTGTAAGAACAAAACCTACGCTATTTGGAAGCTAACTGTGAATTAGCAAGAGCTGTATAGATATTAACACTTATATGTTGTGAAACTAAGTTCTACTCTTGAATGACTTAAGAGACTCAGACCAACAAAAACGTTATATTTGTGTCGATCAAACTGTTTCAAAACGCTACACTGCGCGATTTTCTACACCGCTGCGTAAATGTGCTGTCGTTGGTTACATTGGAGCAGTTACGTTTATCTAGCCTACTCTTATGAGTTCGTGGCCTACGAGCCTGGATTCAAGGCCGAGCAAAACAGAAATTCACTAAATTACTGTACCGGTGCTTTACCGCTATGCCACTGTAAGCGTTGCACTGGGTGGTGCTTTCTTTAAGTCAACTCTTAATATATTAAGGCATTCTCCATGTCAACAAGAGAAACCTATGTTAACTTGGGTCGACATGTAAACTAAATGTTAACTTTGCATCGGCAACTTAGGCTACGTTAAAATTTACAACATTTCATTAAATAAATCGTTTGAACGTTAGACCTAAGCCTACGTTTTGAATTGAAAATATCAGATTATCCATTAGTTGGAAGATTAAAAAAATAATAATAATAATAAACGTGGGAGAGAAACAGCATTTGATATGACATGGCCTACTAGGCAAATGTGGCGAATTAGATCCCTTTCAATTGCAGCCTCTCAGCAAAAAAACGGAGGTTCGGGGAGCAACAGGCCACGACCTTTTAAGAGATAGCTACAAGTAGACCTAACGTAGCCTAATAGGCCTACATTTAAACATATGTTTGGAAATTATTGTTCATAGTTTTGTGAAGCTGAACCCTCCCTAATACTAGTTAGAGCAGTGTTTCATATGGATTACCTGTCAGAAGTATGTTGTGTTGGGGAGAAGCACACGTTGTAAACTATCACTAAGCAATGGGTAAGACTTCTGGGTTTTAAAAATCTAAATGTGTTAGGCCAATAGGCTATTTGGTTATTGGGTTAGACTCAGTATGCTTTGTCATAACAATAACAGGTCTAAATCCTTTAATGTTTCATGCACTGATACGTTATAAACGCCTCCATTTTATGTTGTCATTTAGATTCAGCTTTAATGTTCGTCGTGTTAATTCAGGTTTCACTGCATGGAATTGTGTGGGCGGAGACTACTTTTCTGATTATGTTTGCCCATGCTGCTAAGGCTGTTGTTTGTCACAGTTGGCAAATAAAGGATGTGATACTATCGAATGCTGTTTCGTTCCAACGTTATTTTCTCTAAATTTATTAACCATTATTTATTTTAAATACTCAAACGTAGGCATATAGGCCTAACGTTCAAATGATTTCTTGCATAATATATTGTGAATTTTAATGTAATTTGCCGACGTAAAGTTGGCATTTGGTTTAGATTTCGACCCAAGTTAACATAGGTGTCTCTTGTTGACATAGTATGTTTAAATATATCAAGAGTTCATTTTAGAAAAGCGCTACGCTAAGGCTCACTGGAATGGTGGTGTAGAGCGGTAGTGTGTAAGTGCTGTAATTAAGGAGATTTCATTTTTGACCAGGCTCGAATCCAGGCTCGGCCTATTTCCTATTGTTTGTGTGGTCGAATATAAAATCATTTTGTAACTTGAAAAACTTAATATCCGGCTGCGGCCTGGAGACCAGGGGGGCGCGGCGTGAGGAGGTGCGGCGTGAGGAGGTGCGGCGTGAGGGGGTGCGGCGTGAGGACCGTGGCCCCGCCCCAATAAAGAAAAAAGTAGCTCCATTATATCGAGGTTGAAGTTTATAACAAACGGTGTATCCGACACAGCAGTAAGTTATTTCTTTTTGAAGTACTATGTATGATGTTTTATCAAATAGTAAACGTTATGTAGCTCAAGGTTTTATTTAGGAGTATTGCAACTAACATTGCCAAAGCCAAGATATCATTTTTGTAAATGCTACTAAACAGCATGCAATGACTTTAGACAGTAGCAGACCAACGGCAAGTTTCAATCACATAGACACGTGACAATTGCTCAGCCAAGCATTATGGAGTAAACTCTTCGACCCATATCATGTGTGAACGGCAGTTACCAAAGTACCAGTATTATATTATTACAGTACTTGTTTATGGATTAGTTCTTGTATATTGAATAAGGCCATCATAAGGGCTTCAACGTTGATCTAATTAAGCATTTTCCATTGTTTTCCAGGTTCCTGTTGAGACTGTGCCTGCAGTGATTTGCTCCTCCAAATCCCCCTTTCAGTAGTCCGATTGGTTGTGGGATACAATAGTGCTTTTTTTCCTCTCTACTTTTAATCCTTTTTTTTTGGGTCAATATTGTATTAAAAAAGTCAAGTATTGAGAAGTTATTCAATATTAAAACATAACTATGAGAAAATGAAATTTGACTTATTTGTCCATGAACCATTCAACACCAACCCCCAACCAGAGTGACCACTTACTTGCAAACAGGAACATGGTACTGGATTAATAAAACATTTGAAGAGAAGTATAACAGTCGCACTTTTTGCTTACCAATTCCACAAACATGGATATGTAACAGTACTATTAGAATGTGGATTCTCATTGTAATCTGATAGTTAACTATTTAAGCACAACTTGATATGATTACTTCTATATGTTATCCATCTAGTAGCCATTTTTTTCACAGTATTGTGTAAAGGAAACTACCAACATTTGCATTTTCCAAACTTAACAATTGTTGTACTCTTAAGAATCTTACTTTTCATATCACAATTGCATTATTACATTTCCATCAATTAAGTTTTAGTTTCAGAGTAATTGACAAGTAAATGCACAAGTGTACACCAGTATTTATTTGCTATTTTTCACAAAGTGCACATCATGCAGAAGTGGCTGCAATACCCAGGCGTTGTCTCCTCGCTAAACACGCCACGGATCTCTCCCTGTACACCATTTCCGATGTAGCCTGTGGGAAGATACCAAAACCGCATACACTCAAAACACAATAACAGTACTTGTCTCCCACTGCAAAATAAATAAGACATCTCAAACCTTTGCACTCTTTGTAGAGTTTACAACACTCCCTGCACATGTTGATAGTGTACATTTCACCAAACTCCTTTCGGTAGGCAGGAGAACGCCTTTCCCACATTGGATCAACACCTGAGTTGAGAGAATAATTTAAAATGTAATATTTACCACACTTTGAGAAACGTGCAAATGCATTGTAGGCTGCATGTATGGTATATTGTGCTAAAAGTGTGTACCTGTGTAATCAATGTTAAAAGTCATTCAGGAATTATACCAAGTAATATTACATTTAGTTACTAAGTAAAGTTATCAGATAGTACTGAGTTTGAGATGTGATATAGTGAAGGCCCCAATGAGTGAAGCATGGATAAGCAAATGCTTGTAATGATGGTAACTCATTCTGATTGATTGTCCTCCAGGACACTTAAAGTTACTTTTCAGAGGCTAAACAGGGAAACAATGCAGGCAATTGACAAACTCATCAATATATAGAAAGTCATGGTTAAAGACAGCTGATCTGGGGTCAATGGATCTCATACGTGAGATTACCATAGGAAAAGAAGAGGGCCCGAAGTGAGAAAGGTGTTATGCTAAAATCTATAGATACCAAGACCCGCTGGAAGAAATTGAAAGGTCATTGAATGATGTCTATTTGCATTTTGGGGAGTTGCCAGAACTTGGGGTAGACCTTGAGAAATGTATTTAAATCATTGACAATGCTGTACAAGTTAGTTGTGTTCCTATAGGCCAGCTCGGCTTTATTTGATGCTGAATAAAGCCTGCCCTTCTGAACTTTTCACATTCGACTCCTAGTGTGTGTATTTGAAGTAAATTGTTGCTATCTCTTCCATTGGAAAAGACACCACACATGTTATAAGTCTTTCTTACTTCGAATCCACAGGAAGTGTGCCTGGGTCCTGAAATAAGTGTCGGCCACGATGTCCCTGAACAGACGGCACACCAGGGATAAAGCCAACAGGGCAACATCCCCTCTTTCGAGGACGACCTGGAGGAAAATCTTTACAAGAATTTCCCTGGGTAACTGTGGAGCACAACAACTTACATTAGTTTTAGCAATTACCATAGCAGTGCTCTTTAACAATTAGTTTGTAATGCACCAATATGAAAGACTAAAGACTTCATTTTAGAAGTGGAACCTTTTGAAAATAAATGTTTGGTTAAAGTAGCCAACTGAGCAAATTGTGGAATAAATAATTATTGCCAATACCCCTGAACATTTTTTTTCCTTTTCGAACATTTGTGTGCTTACCCTAACCATACTCCATGTTGAGGAGACTGAAGTTTCTTCGAAAGACAAAGAAATTGAAGTGTGAAATGGCTCAGTGCCAAGCAAATTATTCTTTGATTTTGGAATTTAGTGCAAGGCTTTACCTGTCTTTCGTCTTTTGTTGACTGGTTCAACAAAATCTTAACGTAAAAAGAAAAACTCCTTTTAATATTCAACTATGGCAAGATATAAAAAAGCCAATAGAACATGCAAAATACACTAACACGTTTGTTCAAGCCTCTCTGTACACTGACAACCAACCCCCACAAATGTTTCTTGCTTTCCCATTCAATAACCCTATAAAAACAGTTTCCCTTCCATTAAGACTTCACTGCCCAGCTGTTGTATCATGACTGTACCTTCCAGTTCTACATCCTCTGTCAACAGCGTGGTTGCTTGAGATGTCCAATGCGAATGTTTCCTTTATTAATTAAAAATGATGACATCATTTTATGTGATTTACAACATGGCTAATCATAAATTCCACATACCTGCATCAACACATAAAGGAAATGTAGTTTTATGATTTACCCTGTGGGGTTTGAATTCTCAAGCAACATTAGACACCACCACTTTCGCACCGCTGGCATGTCTTCCTAAACTGGTGTTCAACAACACTTTTGGCTCGTAGCTTACCGTCTTTATGTAATTATGGCAGGCCGTGTTTAAATTGTATCTCCATTTATGACATGACTCACATAGTAGCTGGTAGTTAAAGTTAAGCAGTACTACGGTAACATTATTTGCGCTAATAGTAAACGAAACCTTCAGCTTAATAACTACTATGCCTGTTTTGCAAAATATCATCTACATAGTACCTCAGTTAATACCTTCTCTTTTTTAAACGTTTTTAAATATTATAATTTGTGCTGTGATTAATGTTACCTACCTGCTGCTTTTGTTCCGCCATTTGTAAAATTACTATTTTGAAATGACCTTTAACCTGGATCCAATAGCTACTTCTTCTTCTTCTTTTCCGTTTGGGGGCGGAGTTTCCACGCCCATCCCGCCGCACCTCCTCACGCCACGCCTCCTCACGCCGCGCCCCCATGGTCTCCAGGCCGCAGCTGGACCCTTCTCGACATTTGACACACTGTTCTGGAATCCATGCCATAGTTTGCAGCGCTCCGGCACACCTAAGCGCATGACCCAAGACAATCCAGGCCCGAGTTAAACTAGAACACCGGTAAACACGCTTTAAACTAGGCTACATTTTAAACAAAAAATATAGGCTACGTTAGTCGTTACATTAGCTGAGGCTGCAATTGAATGGAATCTGGTGTTACTGTTATCTAAGTTATTTTCTCTTAGATATTCTAACTAATGCCATTTGTAATGGGTATTCAGTTAGTTTAAATTCTCAAACAAAACGTTCAAATGATTTCTTGCATTATAGCTTGACGATTTTAATATTACATTATTTGCATTCTGAATGTTAACATTTGGTTTACCTCGTCGACCCAACTTAACATAGGCGTTTCTTGCCGACATAAATAGTGTGACTAAATAAGACTTTGTTCTGCGCTGAGAAATTCATGGTATGTGGAGGCGCAGTAAAACCTATGAAGATCTTTGTTTTAGCTAAGCTTCGAACCCAGCCTCTGCCTCTTTTTCTTATGCGTTCGATAACCCTTTTAGATTCAACTTGTTCCAAAAACCATAGAATCATTAAATCAGCTTTTAAAAAGTATATGTATTTAGCTTTGTAGGTGAAATGGCGGACACTTTTAAAATGTGGTCAATAACCTGGTTAGCTACCGGTCAAATGAATAAGAAGGGGGAGGCTGCAGACCTGGAGCACAGGCAGATATATGCCAAAGGAAAATATAGGCCGGGCAGTTTCACCACCCTGCTGCCCCTGATGCGCTGCCGTAGGCTAAGGTAAAGTGTATGTTAATTATTTTTGCTAAAGTTATTGTACGGCCATCACGTAACGTTGGGTTATTAGATTAGGGTAGTGGATTAGCTAAGGATAGATACCGATTTATTGCACTAGGCTATGTCTATTGATATTAACGTTTTAAGTTATTGCACCATGCCTTATTGCTCTCCAACGCAGTATTAAATTAGCTAAGTTAACGTCCTTTTATTTTTTTAATCAGTGAGCAGGAGGAATTTGATAGACATTCTAAAGAAATCTATAGTGGTGAGTGGCACAACTAAACTGACGTTCCATTTTATAAAAATGGCATGGCTAAAGTTCTTTTAATAAACACGCTCTGGTTCGCAACAAAACATCTCTTTTTTTCACAACAAAAATGACTCAATTTCACCGTCTTCTATATGTAAACCAACAGTGAATATAACTAGGCTGCAGCATGATATTTGATCATGCATATCATAACATTGTCCATGTGATCGAACTAGTTATTACGTATTAATTAAACAATTATTTTTAAATACACAAAAAAAACGTAAGGCAGACCTTTTAATCAGTAGCCTAGTGCATATCATTACATTGTATAATCAGTAATGCAGTGCAGCATAGACCTACTGCATCTGATACTGTGTCTTAATGTAATGTGTTTATTTAAATTAACGGCTCATGTGACATGATTTTAAACGCGTTGATTGGATGGTACATGTCGAAGCGCACCTTGGGAGTCATAGAAATTTCTACTGAGACTGTGGTCGTGTTCGGAATCGTCTACTTAAATACTATCTACTACATACTCAAAGAGTACATACTGCATACTGACTACTTAAACCGAAATCTAGAATACTACTTTTAATTTTTTTTTTTTTTACAAAGATTCGATTATATTGTTAGTATACTGAACTGGAACATGTGACCAAAACCCCGCCTTTTTGTATGGAAGCCCATAAGGGACTATTCAAATAAAAAAGTAAACCTGAAAATGCAAATGCAATTCCACAAAAGCATTATCACTTTCCACATTCGTATGTGTTATTTGAGACAAAATGTAAGTGAAAATGCAATCATCCCATTGCATTTGCATTTTCAAAGGCTCCAATGGGCATTCTGTGTCAATATTAAAATTCAAATGCAAAAGCTGTTTGACATTACATTTTCAAATTCCTACCCCGCCTTACTGCGGACAATATTCAAATGTTAATTCAAACTTGAAAATTAAAATGCAATATAAAAAATGTATCCTCATTTTCCATTATGTGCAAGCATTATCTATGTCAAAATTTAAATTAAAATGCAGTTGTCAAACAATTTGAAAATTAAAAGGAAATTGCATTTGCCATTGCATTTTCAAAGACTTCATCTTCAGTACTACGCTGTGCAGTGGACAAAATTCAAATGCAATACGCGAATCAGCGCTACGAGTCTATTGCATTTGCATTTTCAAGTCACCACGCTCTCTTTGGGACAAAACATGAAAATTCAAATGCAATCTGTCAGTCCTCTCATCAAGGCGGGTCTTTAGTTTGGACCTCACTTCCTCCTTCAGTCACTTAGTATGGTTAGTTTAGCTGTAGCCAGCGGTGCGTCCGATGCGCCGGGAGATAACCATTTGGCTATTTGATGGCAACATAATTTTGCCATTAACAGAGGTTTGCGACAGAACAGAGAAAGTATGTATTGCAGAGTAGGTCTACTCTATTTCTCGCACCGACGTGGACTTGTCTCCCGCACCAGTCAAGCCTATGCCATTGCCGCAGAGATGAACACTCAGTGTGGCTAACTCTTGAAAGACAAATGAGCAACCTCACCTTAATAAAATTGCCCAAAACAAGGGCAACACTACCTATGGCCACATATTTATAATACAATATTATTAAAACTAGAGGTCTGAACGTTTATGAAAACATTAAAACCTTTTCCAGAAGAAATTTCCAGCGTTTATAATGCACCTTCTAATTAAATAGCTTTGTCCAATCTAAAGTGGTGCAATGCTGCCTTTATATTATCACCCATATGCCATATTGGGCTATAAGTTTATTTATTCAGTATGATTCTGATAATTAATATTGTGTAAACATGCACGTGAAAGTTGGGCATAACTGCATTATTTTTCAATCTATTAGCCCACAGCAAGCGTTCCGCTATATGGCTGTCCTGTTTCTCTTCATTTCAGCGCTGACGTTGTGAATAATTAGAGAGAGATTTTAATAAATATACTTTTTAATAAATGCAAAAACATAGAACTTGCAGCACAAAAATAAAACTAAGGACTTGTGAAATAGCAGCTCCAACAACGAGTTGGTAAAAGGTTAATGAAGCAAGTCACTAAACGAGGAAGTGACATCCTAACTAAAGACCCGCCTTGATGAGAGGACTGACAGATTGCATTTGAATTTTCATGTTCTGTCCCAAAGAGAGCGTGGTGACTTGAAAATGCAAATGCAATAGACTCGTAGCGCTGATTCGTGTATTGCATTTGAATATTGTCCACTGTACAGCGTAGTACTGAAGAAGAAGTCTTTGAAAATGCAATGGCAATACGATTTCCATTTCATTTTCAAATTGTTTGACAATTGCATCTTAATTTTAATTGTGACATAAATAATGCTTGCACAAATGGAAAATGAGGATACATTTTTTATATTGCATTTTAATTTTCAAATTTGAATTAACATTTGAATATTGGCTGCAGTAAGGCGGGGTAGGACTTTAAAAATGTAATGTCAAACAGCTTTTGCATTTGAATTTTAATATTGACACAGAATGCCCATTGGAGCCTTTGAAAATGCAAATGCAAATGGGATGATTGCATTTTCACATACATTTTGTCTCTAACACATACGAATGTGGAAAGTGATAATGCTATTGTGGAATTGCATTTGCATTTTCAAGTTTACATTTTAATTTGAATAAAGTCCCTTATTGGCTTCCATATTTTTGTAATGCTGTCAAAGCTAGACGGAGATTGCCGAATTGCATGTTGGGGCGTGAAGCATTGTCTAGTAACCTCTCTCGGGAACTCAACATGTCCCCAAATTTGAGCATTTCATCCGGGAACTTTTTCCATACTCAAATTTCACATATTGTTTATTGTTGGCATACTGCCTACTCATCTTCGGTCAAAGTGAGTATGTTAAGTATGAATAGTAGGCGATTCCGAACACAGCCACAGACAAACCTTGACATACACAGAGACGACTCGCCACACGCACAGATCTCTGCCATGGCAAAAGTGTAGCAAAAGTCACATGGAAAAACATCCAATTGAGAGGCCTGCGTGAGTTGTAACTTAAGCTTGTCTGTATTTTCAGCTCTTGCAGCAAAAATACTGAGACTTTTAGCCATTAATATCCACGTATGTATTTACAGATTTATATACACATTTACAAATCTATGCACGCATTCACATATTAGTCTACACATATACAACTCTCAATACACTTGCAAATCTGAATACAGACGGATATTTTTTATACACACAAACCTGATTACGCTCTTACGGATTCGGAATACACATTTGCAGATCCCTGTTCACTTTCACAAGTCTCAGTACATAATTGTCAATCTGATTACACACGCACGGATTGAGATACAGATAGAATATTTTTTAAATATTATATATTGTCTTATTCCCTATCACATTATACAGTATATATTGAAGAGTAGCCTAATAAAAAATTAACTACCATGTAAATATATTTGTTTATTATAAAATTTAGTTTTAGAATATATTTATTTTAGGGTAAATACATATACACATGTTAAATTTAGATAATGGTGTTGAAATAATCACATTTCTATATTATGATTTGCATAATTATTATGTATTGATTGCTGTATTAGATATTACAGTGACATTATCATCTTAATATTCTAAGAATCTAAGAAACAAAATGTGTTTTTCTTTTAATATAAAAAAGCAACTTATCGCAACCTTTTTTACATGTGCTGGATTATGGTGATCTTTTATATACACTGTAAAAAAAAATATAATGTACGGTAAAAAAACTGGCAGCTGTGGACGCCAGAGGAGAACCGTAAAAAAAACGGCACAGACTTATTCTGTATTACAGTAAAGATTTTCTTTACGGAGTACGGACAAAAACTTGCAGCTGTGGACGCCAAAAAAAATGTGTAAAAAATACATTAAAACTGTGAACAACTTTATAGAACAACCTGCACATTTTACTGTTAAAAACCGTTAAAAATACATTCAAACTAGTAAATCCAACAGCCTTATTTGCTTTTGTTTCGATGCTTGTTATCGATAATGCAGTCTTCCGATGTATATGGAACAGTCAGGTATCGGTCCTCCCAAACATTACAGAGACAGTTATCAAGGTTGTGGACAATTGCTATGTTCATTCTAGAGACCAGTTCCCTCGTATAACCATTATCGGTCAATCAGACAATCGAAACGCAAGGGCACAAGTATACGGGAATAGACATTCTCACTCAAGGTGCCCCTAATGTCAGTCAACCTGCATTATTAACTAAATTAAGCAACGATAACAATTATCAAAACAACCCAAAAGAATGGGGAAAAATATATGTAATGAACAACAGTAATGCAGGAAATTCTATGGCAAACGCACCCCCTGGTGCATGCTGGGAAGGCCCCGCCCCCGGGATGCTGCAGTATGTATGACTAAGGTTCTACAGTGAAAGCAACTAAATTCTGCAATAAAAATTTCTGTTTAAGGTATTGATTACAATATAAATGTATGAAATCATTTTCTACGAGTCCTATCTAATAGGCCCTATGTAAAATTGTCAAGTAGTTCTCATCGCAGATTGAACACTTCTACAGGGAACATAAATAGGAAAGAAAGTGTAGGTTTTAAGGAACATTTGAATATTACACTCAAATGTTTACAAATCCATTGGCTATTAGCCACACTTGTAATGAGTTATTTTATCAGGGAAGCTATGAAAATACTTCATATGTAAAGCAAGACACAACACCAGCTTTTTCCTTCATATTGACGTACTTTCACTGTATTTATACACATTCCTATCTGAAAGGCATAACATATGAATTTGTAAAATGTAATACGGTTCTTTCCGTTTAAATCTAAATCTAACTGACATAGAACATTATTTTAACACTGACATTTTGTAATTTTAACAGTATTGTATTGCTTTTTGTAGTACAGTGTTTCTGTGTTTAAAATACAGTAATCTGTCAATTATGCCACGGAATATAATACTTTTGACATATTTTTACTTTAAAATGAACAGTTGTGTTTGGTTCAGTGTTATATAACATATTACTATAAATTAAACACTGCTATATTGTTTATCTATTTACAGTGTTTAACTGTCGTGATTTCACAGTATTTCATTGTCAATTTCACAGATTTTTTTTTACAGTGTATGTATACCTGTGCTCAGTGCCTTCATATGGTTGACACAGTTTACCAGTTGCTATGGTGACGCTGTAAGGAGAGGACGCTGGCGTCGTTTGTTCGCCGCTTCTCCTCAGCATTTTTGTCAGATTTATTGTAGTTTTGTTTTGTTTACGTCTGTGCTGGTTTTGTTTTTTGTAGTGTGTTTTGTGTTCAGCTCTGAAGGTTTTGTTTTCCCCGCTATTTTAACGCTTAGGGACACGTATCGGCGGTGTTGTTGGGAAGGAATTGTTTTTGTGGTTGCTAGGCTAACAGGCTTGTTAGCTAACAGGACTTCACTACTGTTAGACAGGACAAACACGTTTACAGTTTTTTTTACAACACGTAATTAGACAGTCAATTTGTACGATTTGTTGTTATTTTGTAAACGTTTAGCAATAAAAACAAATTAATAAATTGTCAGTTTTTCTATAAGTGGCAGTTATAGTGTCGAAAAAAGGTTTTTAAATTTTACGAGTTGTTACTTCCGTGTCGCCAACCGAAGTTGTCAAAAAGCGTAAACGTCATACGGCCGACTTTGACCATACTGTAGTGCTATACCGTTAGCAAAACAATGGATATTTAGCGATAGTTAGATGGTGAAACAGATTGCCTTTACAGTTTATATAATTGTTTTTCTAAATTAAGGATACAAAATTGAAAACGGGTACTCGGAAAACAGCAATATCGTCAAAGGACTTCGAGGTTTTATGTCGCGGTCACAGAGCTCTCAAATTCTACAACTGTTAAAACTGTGTATGAAGCCTGGTCTGTTAGCAGTCGCACTCTCATGTCAATCGTACTTGTTGACCATATGTAAAAAACGTTTCATAACATCAGTTAAAACATATATCTCTAGACAATAAGGCAATTTAGTTTCTAATTGTGTCATTAAAATGGTCAATAAACGGTAAACCTATGTCCAGATTGTTGTCATTGTGCACCCAGTCACCCCCCCTTAAAGATATCTTACGTTCACTCATTGACATTAAAGCTTAGCTTTACGAATTAATTATATAATATAACATAGCATGTTATGTGTAGATATACGAAATTGACATACAGATAAGTTTGTTTAAAAAAATATTTGTGTTAGTGGTCTCAAATCTTGGCTGCTCTGCAACCTGAAAAACTTGCAATAAATCAGTCGTAGTGTAAATACATTTTGTTTCATTTTTCTTAATGAGGAATGTTGCACCCATTTCTCTTGCTCATGTAACAGCTGTGGTTACACAAAATGGAGAAACATTGTGCATTTTAGTTTGGGTTCCTATTTATACATGTACTTTACAGTTTGACCTATCATATCTGCAGCACTGACAGATACTAACTCTACAACTCCATATTAATATTATGGCCTTAAATGCAGCCACCACAAGTCATTGTCCCCTCCTATTTAAGATGGAAACTAAATCTAGTCGGCCTGTCTAGGATATTTATCCATCCAGCTGTTTAAAATCTACAACTGGGTCCTGCACCAAACCTCCCTGCTTCCTCTTTATCAAAAACATGCCTCCTTATTTTCTTGCCTATAAGATGTCCAGGTACCTGCACTAAAGGTAATGTAACCGTACTTAAACCCTGCTCTCACCCTTCCTTTGTCTAACAGTAGTCTGCTGCGGCGAAAATTGTAAACAAGATATATTTTTGTTTGTTTATGTATTGCAGTTCATTGGCATTATACATTAAAGAGAGTTTATATATTTAATTAAATGTTTGTTCTTGAATATCCCAAAGAACTTT
Source organism: Galaxias olidus (assembly GCA_026901105.3). Lineage (NCBI taxonomy): Eukaryota > Metazoa > Chordata > Actinopteri > Galaxiiformes > Galaxiidae > Galaxias > Galaxias olidus. Next base: position 21,752 of record JAPMUY010005242.1, on the reverse strand, counting down.
TCTGACATATCCTAATTTTAGACTAGTCGACTAGTCTAAATTTAAACGTCAGGGAAATTAGTCGCTAGGAACATCCCTAGTGGCTACAAGACTCTGAACTGCATCGAATTTTGGATTTCTTCGCCGGCCCAGCTGCATCTGCAGAGTTTCCTGACGATTGTTGTTCCCTGGGTCGGAGCGCTCCATCCCCTGTCATGACGAGAAAGTGCATCTGCAGCCGACACAGTTCCTAACCCTGCTAACAAAATAGGTTGCCATAACGTAAATGCAACGTTGCAGTTAAGTTACATAAGTTGCAGCAACGTTACATTGCAACGTCACATGTTCGTCATAATGAAGGTTTCACAGAGATCACAGGGAGGTTATTGTGCAACGTTGCCACGACATTGCAGTAACGTCATGGCAACCTCACCTTGTTACGTTGCAGGGAGGTTACAGTGCAACGTTGCCACGACATTACAGTAACGTCATGGCAACCTCACCTTGTTACGTTGCCACGACATTGCAGTAACGTCATGGCAACCTCACCTTGTTACGTTGCGGCATGTTACGTTGCAGCAACCTGATGGCAACATCCTTGCAACATTGCTAACAAGTTGCTGTTACGTTATTATAACAATATGTAACGTCCTAGCAACGTTTATTCACCACATTGCTGTTACTATTGTTATGCCATTATGTGACATTCTCCAGCTTCTAACCCTAAAGCACTGATGCTTGACATTATTCAAGTATAATATACAATCTAGAATGTAGTTCAACACTAATAATGCAAACAATACATTTAAATACAGTTCAGGATTACTTCACTTGATCAGATCATGCTTTATACTAAGGGCTATGCCCAAACTACACATGCCTGTAATCTATCCCTAAATATTTTAACAAAATTGGTATTCAAAAAAGTTTGTATTAACAATAAACAAACAAAATTATGTGGTTATATTAGTTAATTTTAATATTAAAATATGACAAGCCCACAGACATAAATACATATTATTAAACTACCCAATCAGTTAAAATCAGTCCCACATTGCAAACCAACCATTGTTTCAACAAGAAAATGGGAGTATTAAAGTGTCCATTGCTCAATCAGAATGAGCTGCAACAACCTGTTAAATTCCCATACAAAGCTATAGAAACCAATTTATTCATTGACATGAGTGGATTAAATGTATAGCAACCCAGTCTATGAGCTATCGAAGGAATTGAATTGGCAGGCTCCAGACACTCCAGTATAGGCTGTGATGGTGGTGGTGCTGCTCTACAGTGATGGATGAGGAGCAGAAGGAGTTAGGCATCTGTATGATCAGGAGACGACAAGTAAAAAGCCACATAGAAGGGACAAGTGAGAAAAAAAATTCAACCAGCTGACAGCCCCTTATACAAATATAACTACATGACATTTTATGCATCACATTTTAGCAGAGTATCATCATTACATGCATACACCGTCCTGTAAAAAAAGGAAACATTACAGCAAGTAACTTGTATTTGAGAAGACATACCAATAAAGGTGTATCAACTTACCACGGTCATAATGCTTTGATGCAGGTTAGATGGACATTGGGAAGTTGGTAGCACATGTAAGAAAAGACAAGAACAGTAGATAAGAAAGGTGGGTAGTGAATATGTGCCCTTTGTCTAAAATACTATAGACAAGGTAGAATGTCAAAACACTTACACCTTTTGTGCACAAGTTCCTCGTTGTGCTGCTCTACAGTGATGAGGAGCAGAAGGAGCTGGACAACTGCATGGTCAGGCGAACTACAAGTAAAAAGCCACAGAAGGGACAAGTGAGACAATTTTCAACTAGCTGACAGCACCTTATACAAAAAAACCTGACATGACATTTTCTACATAGTAGATATCACTACCTGCATACCAGGGTTGTGCCGATTTCCAGTTTAACTGTAAAACCGTGTGAAAAAAATACCGGCGGTGTGAATTTCCAAACCGTGAACTGTAATAAAATGCAAATAAATGAAGCGCCGCAGCTTTAAGTTGCTGGATGAGAAACACTGACATTGCATGCAAGATTGACTAATGTAATTACTTATTTTGACCATGAGGGGGCGCAGGATGGAGTGTAACAAACATTTGAGATGACACGTGACGTACTTTATTTAGCCTCAGTTGTAGAAAGTGAAAAAATGGCTTACGCGTATCCAGTTTGTTTAGCTTCATGGCAAAAAATCTGAAATAGATTCAGCTAGCTTTAGTCTATTACCAGGCCCCGAGTAAGCTTTATTGTTTATTTAGATTCTGCCCCTTGTCACCGGTTCTGTTTGTGATTTTCATGAATAGAATCTCAAGGCGTAGCCGGGGGGAGGAGTGTGTCCAGTTTGGGGACCTCAGAATTGCTTCTCTGCTCTTTGCAGATGATGTGGTTCTGTTGGCTTCTTCAGACTGTGACCTTCAGCATGCACTGGAGCGGTTTGCAGCTGAGTGTGAAGCGGTCGGGATGAGAGTCAGCACCTCCAAATCTGAGGCCATGGTTCTCTGCCGGAAAACGGTGGAGTGCTCTCTCCGGGTTGGGAGTGAGTTGCTGCCCCAAGCGAGGGAGTTCCAGTATCTCGGGTTCTTGTTCACCAGTGAGGAAAAATGGAGCGTGAGATTGACAGGCGGATTGGTGCAGCATCAGCAGTAATGCGTCCGTTGTACCGGACCGTCGTGGTGAAGAAGGAGCTGAGCCGAAAGGCGAAACTCGCGATTTACCAGTCGGTCTACGTTCCAACCCTCACCTATGGTCATGAGCTTTGGGTAGTGACGGAAAGAATAAGGTCGCGAGTACAAGCGGCTGAAATGTGTTTCCTCCGTAGGGTGGCTGGGCTCAGCCTTAGGGATAGGGTAAAGAGCTCGGTCATCCAGAGGGAGCTCGGAGTAGAGCCGCTGCTCCTTCGCGTCGAAAGGAGCCAGATGAGGTGGTACGGGCATCTGATTAGGATGCCTCCTGGGCGCCTCCCGTTGGAGGTTTTCCGGGCACGCCCTACTGGTAGGAGACCCCGGGGTAGACCCAGAACACGCTGGAGAGATTATATATCTCGTCTGGCCTGGGAACGCCTCGGGATCCTCCAGGAGGAGCTGGAAAGTGTTGCTGGGGATAGGGACATCTGGACTACCCTGCTGAGCCTGCTGCCACCGCGACCCGGACCCGGATAAGCGGTGGAAAATGGATGTATAGATGGATTTATTTAGATTTTGTTTATCTTCTATAAATAACCACATTTTTTATTTACTCGGCATAATGTTCTTAAATTGTTAAGAATCTTGTAGCCTATATACTAGGCTTTAGGCCAGTTCATTGCATGCAGACCAACAGCTTTCCGAATGTTCGTTTATCCAATTGTAAATCAATGTTTTATTAAAATAAATCATCTGAGTGTTGTAAAATAATTTTAGCGCAAAATATTGCTATTTTGTGTTTAAATTGATGTTGAAATAGGTTATTATGTGGTCTGTCACGTTAATTGCTGCCTGCTTGTCGTAAAAGCAAGTAGGATGATTATACGGTTTACCCCGGTGTCACTTAAGAAAACAAATGGTTTCAAAATTCTATATATATAAAACGCTCTCCTGTCCTGTTATGAGCAAAATTCCGGTTGGACTGAGAAATTATGGACTTGAATGTGATTTTTACAACAAATGTGTGGCAATTTTGTCTTCATGTATAAAACTAGTCATCATAGACCACCTTTATTTCCGTAACACACATCAGTCATCTGGCTCCAGTAAAACTTCTGGGAGTTGTCACAACCGTTTAAAACAGCTTTTGGTCAGAGAGGTGCCACCTAAGATAGAGATAGATAAAAATTATTAGCTTCCATTATGTCACAAGGACTTGCCATCAATAACAATAAAAAAAAATGCAGTTTATGTTGATTTAACATAGTAGGATAATGCTATTATTTGATTTTATGTTTTAACTAGACGACAAACTAATCAAAAATCTAATTTACATCGTAAATTGGTTGATAATACTGTAAACTCTTATTCTAAAACTTGCTCAAGATTAATTTAAATTTAACAAGGTTGAACCGACTCCTCCGATATAAGGTGGATTGTCAAGGGTCAGCCGATCGGTTGGCAGGGGAGGTAATACTAAAGCCTGAGCTGGTAAAAGCCTGAGTCCTACGAGATCGAGTCCGTGGTTTAGCAAACGATCGCTGTGTGGCTATGTTTAAATGGACCGTACTCACTGTATCTAAATTGATTGGGCAAAATCACTTGTTATAACGGGGAAATAGCGGTCTCGCTGCCGTAGACAGTGTGTCTGAACTTAAGTTAGCAGACAAAATTAGCATCCATGGCGGACTGAATGAGGCAAGCTTTAATGAATGTATTTTCAGTGAGGCAAAACTTGCAGAAGGTCTTTGCCACATCAGTTTATGTCAAACGAACAGCTCTGGTAAAGGCGTTTTCAGGTTTTTTTAAAACACGTAGCCTAATTAGACAGTCAATTTGTACGATTTTTTGTTATTTGGTAAACGTTTAGGAATAACAAATTACTAAATTGTCAGTTTTTCTATAAGTGACAGTTTTAGTGTCGAAAAAAGGTTTTTACATTTTACGAGTTGTTACTTCTGTGTCGCCAACCGAAGTTGTCTAAAAGCATAGAGATAGAGCAAGTGTCTAAAAGCATAAACGTCATACGGCCGACTTTGACCTTACTGTAGTGCTATCCGCGATATTCCTGACTCCCATGATACCTTGCGCGAATTATGGGCACAACTTCCGTTTTTAACAGTTTAATGCTAAATTATCAGCTAACTGTTCACTAGCTAATTGCGAAGATGTGTAATTCCGTTTCAGATCATACTAAAACAGCGATTAAACGGGCTGACATGGTTGCTCCTCACCCCTCTGCATTGAGGATTTTGAGGGCTAGTTGAAAAGGTTGCCTAAAGTAACGTACGGGTGTATTTTTATCTCCGTTGTAGCGTCCAAAAAATTGACTACAGTAATGTTTATTAACAGGTTAGGTCTTAATTAAATTGGATCTGATCCTCAAACAAGTGACATCTATTTTACTGAGGAGAAGGTAATATGGGACAGGCTAGAAATTCTTTTTTTTTAAACAGGCTTCTTTTCTAAATTGTACTGCTTTGTAATGCTAACGTAAAACATTTTATTTAGGGGGCTGCGGAGATGACTGTTCAGTGTTTAATGTTGAAATCAATGGTACTTGGTTCTAAATAACTGATTTGATTTGAATTTGTTTTTGTTCACCCACCGTGAACATAGTTTGCTATAGGGCTACTTCAAATTGACCAGAACTTACAGCAAACGTATAGCAAGTAAATACACGAATTATTCACAAATTAATTTGTCATGAATACTACTGCTAACTTGATTGAAATTAAATGGTTAAGTACACTCAACTTACCCACTTGTCCAAGGACTTGTATAAAAAATTGTTATTACATTAAACTTAAGTTATAACAATATCTAAAACACAACTGGTTAAGTAAACTTGTTGCCTCAAACTAGTTAATTGTTTAACTACTAGTTAAAGTTGTGAAGGCCTACACTAATCAGGGTTTACTGTGATGTATTTCTAACAAAATGTTGTAATCATTCATTTGCAATTATTTACATAAATGTGCACATGTAGAAATAGTTATAGTATATAAAATAAATAATAGATTAATTAAAATACATAAAGTAATACCTTGAATTAGTGGAAATCATGATAGTAATGACTTCATGGATAATACTGTCAAGTCAAAATTATTTTGAACATAACATTATAGACATGCTTTAAATAAGGCAAGCCGGGACACCTGAAGCTATAAATAGAAAAATAAGAAAACAATAATACTAAGAAATTGCACAGCTAAATGTTGCATTGTACAAAAATGCTGCTTTACCTTTATTAGTTAACACTGGGAACAACTGAGACCTGCTCCAGGTGACCTTAGGGGTCAGCAATGTGTTTTACTCCAAATTGTTTGGTGACTTGTAGGTGAGCAACAGCATTTTTAAACCAATTATAATGACACATGGATTGTAACTGAGTTATGTGGCTGTTGAAATTTTGATCCGCGAGTCCACTGTGACGGGTGTAGACAAAACTGGTCTCAATTATGATCAGATTTTAATAATTTAGTATTCACAAATAACTGGCATAATTAGTTTCAAACGTTTGTAAACTTCTATAGTTTACGACGTTTCTTTCCCTTTTTTAGGTTTGTCATCATAGCCAAGCCAACGTTGTTCGGGGTTTCTGTTGGTTTCGTGGCCGCATTCGTTTATTGCCTTCAACCGGCAAACTTTGAAAAATATTGTTCTTTCAGCCATACGTTAATTATAGCTAAGTTATATGTGCAGCTAAGAACTGTGCAATTCGTCCCTGTTCTTTTCAACTACATTGTTTTTAGTTTTACTTACTTTTTAACTATGTTTTGCTAGCTAGCTTGGCGAAAGATTCCCAATGCTAGTGAAGCTAAAAACAGCGTATGTACACTTCCGCCGGATGTTCTGCCCATAATTCAAAACACATAGGGACGTTCGAAAATATCGTGGCTACCGTTAGCAAAACAATGGATATTTTGCGATAGTTAGATGGTGAAACAGATTATCTTTACAGTTTATACAATTGTTTTTCTAAATTAAGGATACAAAATTGAAAACGGGTACTCAGAAAACAGCATTATCGTCAAAGGACAGGTTTTATGTCGCGGTCACAGAGCTCTAAAATTCAACAATGTTAAAACTGCGTATGAAGCCTGGTCTGTTGGCAGTCGCACTCGCATGTCAGTCGTACTGGTTGACCATATGTAAAAAACGTTTCATAACATCAGTTAAAACATATATCTCTAGACTATAAGGCAATTTAATTTCTAATTGTATTATTAAAATGGTTAATAAACGGCAAACCTATGTCCAGATTGTTGTCATTGTGCACCCAGTCACCCCCCCCCCCCAAAAAAAAAAATTAGATACCTTACGTTCACTCATTGGCATTAAAGCTTAGCTTTACGAATTAACTGTATACTATAACATATCACGTTATGTGTAGATATACGAAATTGACATACAGATAAGTTTGTTTAAAAAAACATTTGTATTAGTGTTCTCATCTCTTGGCTGCTCTGCAACCTGAAAAACATACACTAAATCAGTGGTATAGTGGTAAATAGGTTTTGTTAAATTTTTCTTAATGAGGAATGTTGCACCTATTTCTCTTGCTCAGGTAACAGCTGTGGTTACACAAAATGGAGATACATTGTGCATTTTAGTTTGGGCACCTATTATTTATACATGTGTTTTACAGTTTGACCTATCATATCTGCAGCACTGACAGATACTAACTCTACAACTCCGTGTAAATATTCTGGTCTTAAATGCAGCCACCACAAGTCATTGTCCCCCTCATATTTCAGATGAAAACTAAATCTAGTCTGCCTGTCTAGGATATACACACATACACATATATACATACAAAAAAAAGTCACCACCTGGATTTAACTAAGCAAATAGGTAAGAGCCTCCCATTGGATATTTACTGCATGGGTGATTATGTTTCAGCTGGCAACAAGTTATTTAATCCTAACTGACACAGTGGGAAGCTTCTCATTTCTTAAACAACCATATCGAAAGACACATCCTGTGGTCGTGGAGAAGATGTTATTCAGTTTCAGAAGGGTCAAATTATTGGCATGCATCAAGCAAACAAAACATCTAAGGAGATTGCTGAAACTACTAAAATTGGGTTAAGAACTGTCCAACGCATTATTAAAAACTGGAAGGATAGTGGGGAACCATCATCTTCCAGGAAGAAATGTGGTCGGAAAAAAATCCTGAATGATCGTGATTGGCGAGCACTTAAACGTTTGGTGAAATCAAATCGTAAAAAAACAACAGTACAACTTAGAGCAATGTTCAATAGTGAAAGTAAGAGCATTTCCACACGCACAATGCGAAGGGAACTCAAAGGATTGGGACTAAACAGCTGTGCAGCTGTAAGAAAACCACTTATCAGTGAGGCTAATCGGAAAAAAAGGCTTCAATTTGCTAGGGAGCATAAAGATTGGACTCTGGAGCAATGGAAGAAGGTCATGTGGTCTGATGAGTCCAGATTTACCCTGTTCCAGAGTGATGGGTGCATCAGAGTAAGAAGAGAGGCAGATGAAGTGATGCAGCCATCATGCCTAGTGCCTACTGTACAAGCCTGTGGGAGCAGTGCTATGATCTGGGGTTGCTGCAGTTGGTCAGGTCTAGGTTCAGCAACGTTATGTGGCCAAAGAATGAAGTCATCTGACTACTTGAATATACTGAATGACCAGGTTATTCCATCAATGGATTTTTTCTTCCCTGATGGCCCGGGCATATTCCAAGATGACAATGCCAGGATTCATCGGGCTCAAATTGTGAAAGAGTGGTTCAGGGAGCATGAGACATCATTTACACACATGGGTTGGCCTCCACAGAGTCCAGACCTTAACCCCATTGAGAATCTTTGGGATGTGCTGGAGAAGACTTTGCGCAGTGGTCCGACTCTCCCATCACAATACAAAATCTTGGTGAAAAAGGACAGAAATAAATGTTGTGACATTGCAGAAGCTTATCGAAACAATGCCACAGCGAATGCATGCTGTAATCAAAGCTAAGGGCGGTCCAACGAAATATTAGTGTGACTTTTTTTTTTTTTGGCCAGGTAGTGTATATCCAGCTGTTTAAAATCTACAACTGGGCCCTGCACCAAACCCTCCATGCTTTCTCTTTATCAAAAGCATGCCTTATTTTCTTGCCTATAAGATGTTCAGGTACCTGCACTAAAGGTAATCTCACCCTTCCTTTGTCTAACAGTAGTCTGCTGCTTCACTGCCAGGCTGAGGAAATTACTTTTTGCCTGTGACACAACATCTGATGGGGCACAACCAAACTCCCTCTCTTCCTCAGTGTCGGCAGCTCTCTGATTAATATACAAGGCTCGGGACAATAAACAACTAAAAGCTTATTTCATGTGCTGGATAGGCCAAGGTGGTTTCTAAACAACTGATCACATTCCTAAGCCTATATTGCACCATTGCAGTCTATAGGCTATCCTTCATAATATATGGCTGAACAACATTGGTGAGGGTGCAATCAATTGCTTATTCTGTTTGATTATTCCCTTTAATACTTTACTCAGACACTGTGGGAGGCTGCGTACAGACGAGGATAAAGCATATAAAAATCACATGTAGCCTAATTAGATTGTCCTACAAATCTAGTTGTGTGCCTATATGCTGCAAGGGTTTGTAGACTTCTTTCGGCAAGGCCACACCATTTTGTGATCTGTAAAGAAAATAGTAGACTGTATCATTAGGAGTCTAGGGCTATTTTGGCCATTTTTGACTTTTTGATTTTTCCTTCATACATAACATCAAGAAATGTTTACCATGCCCATGTTTGATACCCTTCGTTTTACAGCACAACCTCATCTGTATGACCTGACAATTATCCTTTCATTTTGACATACTTTATCAACACATTGGACCCAAAAAACACACAAAACACATAAAATCGGATTTGAAAAATGATGTTATTTTTACTATAAATAAAACAAATATCCTCAACGAAGGATTTTTAAAGTTGCAAATGTAAACACAAGTTGCATATAAAACATACAAATGATAAAATTGATTTTATCTCAAACTATATACAACCTCTTACAACAAAAAGCAGGTGTAGCAATATGCGTTTTTTCCCCCTTTTTTTCTATGGCACTTTTCAAAACAGTTTATATACACACAATTACTCAAAACAATTCATATTCACAATTAATCAAAACATTATATATACACAATTAATCTAAACAGTGTATAAACACACAATTACACAGAAAGCAAAAAAAAAATCACCTGTGCCACTCCTCAAAACAGTTCCTGTCAACAATGACACAGAGGGCTACATCACAGGACTTGCACTTCCAGGGTGTGAGGTTCCTTTTTTTTGTCAACCTGTTGGCAACGTTGGCAGATCCTGCGGCCTTGTGTGGCTTTCATTTTGGCATCTGTAGCCAGAGCAATGGCAACAGGAACATGGTTTGTGCTCCTGGAGATGGGAACGCCGCCCTTGTCCACTCCACACAGCTGAGACACCAGTTCACCCTGGAAATTTTTATGTGTCATGTGCGGTACCTGTTGTGTGTTGCTGATATCACAGTGCAGGATGTAGGCATTTGTTGTTGCAATGTCCACCAAGTGCAGGAACAGGGTACGGTACCAGCGAGCAGTTCTGCGGTGAGTGGAGTAATACTGAATCAACTGATCAGATAAGTCAACCCCACCCATGTTTTTATTATAGGCAATGATGGGGGTGGGGCAGGGAATGTGCTTCACTGACCAGTGCCCATCTTTACTCTTCACTCTCCTCTGGAATGCCTCACCAGAAACCACTGGATGAATTGTTGAGCACATCGACACCTCCTGCGTGTCCATCTACTTCACAAAGACCAGGGGGTCCTGTCTGATCCATCTAATGGTACCTCTTTCACACTTTTGGTGAGGGCATTTGTTCTCCCAACTGGACACCCTTTCCTGTTCTCCCTGTATGTACTGCAGGCTCCAAATTTCATACTGGCCAAGTCAAGGAACAGTTTGGGACTAGTGTAAAAATTGTCCACATAAATATGGTATCCAGTTCCGAGATATGCTGGCTGAATGAGGTCCATGATAGCATCATACGACAGTCCATGCACACTGGTTTGTGAGATTTGCCCACATACACGTTGAAATTTATGGTGTACCCATTGCTTGAGTCAGCCAATACGAAAAGCTTTATACCCCATTTTGTTGGTTTGTCCTTCATGTATTGGGTCATGCCAGTTTTCGCCTTAGTTGCCACCATTCTCTCATCGACGGACATTTCCTTCCTTGGGTGGTAATGAGCCTGGCAGGCATTGCGAATGTCATCAACAAGAGGCTTGATTCTGAACGTCTTATGTTGCGGTGTTCCCTTCTTGTCATTTTCTTCATCCTCCTCTGGATCACTGAGGTGGATGTTCCTTGCCAATGCCCTGAATCTGTCTCTTGTCATGACAGTGGCTGGAAACGGCACAGACAGAATGTGGTTTTGTCTCCAGTCCTGGAGACTTGACAGCGACACCAACGTTGTGTAAATGAGGAGACCAAGGAACTTGTAGAGTAAATGAGGAGACCAAGGAACTTGTAGAGTTCCTCAACTGCAACGTCAACCCATTTGTACTTCTTGCTCATTTACTGTTTTTTTGCTGCCTGCTTGTTGGTGTTTTTGCAGTGTGTCCTCATTGTATCCGTGGAGAAGGACAACTGGAAAAGGTCCACTGGTGAGTGTGTCGAATGTGTGTTCACCTGGGCTCCTGGTGTTCGATGGGGCACGAACCTACTGGTTTGTGGGGCATTATCCAGATCGCTTTTTGTTTTCCAGGGCTCAGAACTGTGATGTGGCTGTGCTGACTGGGCTTGTGCCGATCTTGACCTGGCTTGATTCCTCCTCCCACTCCCCCTCCGTGTGGGCCTCTGTGTGTGTGTTGGCCTCGTTGGTGTTTCAAATGTTCCTGGCTGCTCGTCATCTCTGGTCATGGACAGAGTAATTATGTGCTTAGTGAGAAACAGAGTAGGTTTACTGTATATACACATACACAGTTTACAAAGTTTACAAGGAGAGTTATTAGCATAGCAACGGCAATACATGTTCATAGGAAGTTTGTCTTACCTCGCGTCGTCAATAACAAAGGAAGGGTCGTCAATTTCATCGTCGCCAACATCACTCGGATTCCGATGAGCTGATGTCAACAACATCGTCCAATTGAAATAAAAGCTCTACTGCTTGGTCCACGTTTAGTGTCCGAACGATATGCATTCTCTTCAGTCAAAAGTAAAATCTCAAACTAGCTAGGTTACGTATCTCTAAATCGTCTCGCGTCTCTCCTTCCGATGTTGTTTTCCCACGTCTCTTTCTCTGTTTATTTACCCTCCCCTCTCGTCCTCTACTTGTAGAGCTGAGTCAGCAGATTCAGGCTTCTATACCGTTTTATCCTATGCCAAAAAATTACGAAGATATTGAAATAATTACAACGCGTGCACCATCGCATCTTGCATATTTTAAGACGCGTAAATACTATTTTTATATACATTTTAAAGGATTATATCTCCCGTTTTACTTGGTCTTTTAACATTAAACAAAAACTAGTATGTAGTTTCAAGCCAGCACATTCGACAGAAGTTAAAAGCGATGCTCAACGTGACTTTGGGCCAATTCCAATCCCTTAAAGTTGTCGACTTTTCCTCGACACTCACCACTTCTCCTCGACGTGAACGCGCACCGCCATATTGAGTGTCATTCCAATTGCTTATAAGCGAAGAGCGAGTGGCTATATGTAACCTTCTATGCCTCCTCCAGCGGAGGGCGCATCAAAGCTGACTTTTAACAGAATCTGCCCCAGAATTCTTTGCGATGAATGACGAACACAGGTTGAAAAGTTCCTCACCATTTCAAATTAACCGTTTTCGTTCTCTCCATTACTACAAATTAGCTAGAACTGATTTATTTTATAAAAATTTAACCTATATAGCTTTATGCCAAAATATAGCATAGCAAATAGTTTATATTCAAAAGTTAACCAAATATAACTACAACGTCTTCTTCTTCTCATAATCTTCCCATGGGTTATTTGGAGTAATTGAAGAAAGTAAAAGCCACATGCTACTGCTGTAAAACTTTCCATTGTTATTGGTCTCTTCTTGCTGGTGAAGGACGAGTCGGTTTCAATTTGAAAAGTTAAGTCCCACCTCGCCTCCCTGCCTCTCCATCAAGTGTCCACTCGATGATGAATAATAAAACGTCACAAAAATGGCCACTCTTCTGAGGAACCTTCATGAAGTACCCTTCTTTAACATCGATTGGAATCGACGCTTTGTTTTTATGCTGTGACGTCTAGAACAAGTCACATGATTTGATCACGCCGGCGTGATCGTCGGCCTCGAAGGGCCAACCTCTAAGGGCCAATGCTATTTTGAGGGCCAACTAATTTCTCCTAAAAAGCATAGCATACCCTTGACGACATTAGATGTGTAGACTGTCTGAACAAGTGGTGTGTGCATTCCATCAAGCACTTTAATTGATCAATTTTGCATTGCATAGTGTCATTGGTTACACTGGATCAGGGACTAAAGTATACCATTGGTTATTAGATTGTTTCTTTACACACATATGACAATGTGCAAATGGAGGTTTTAAAAGTTTGAAGGGAAGGTACGTTAGACTACAACTAACTTCAAAGATTGTTTGCATGAATGACTGGGCAAGTGTTTGGCGTCTTGAAATGTGAAATATGGGAAAGACGTGCACGTCGATGGCCATTAGATTAACGAGATAAATACATTACTGTTTAGCTGTGAATAATAGAGGATATCTTGCTAATTGCTTAATTGTTTTTTTAATCCAATATTTGTATATGTCGCTTTATTTATTGGGACGATTCGTAGTAGCTTCCCGTCTTTGTGCTCTTCCCGCCTTAGGTTCTCAACTAGCCTTGTTTTGGAAGTAGGATTAAAAAATATGATCACGTAATTTATGGCAATCAATAAGAACATGTGAAATATTCAACTTTGTTAGCCCCAACGTTTAAATATTGAGGGAATATCGAAATTATACATGTATCTTGTGTCTAAAGTCGGCAACGTTAGCAAGCAGACGCAGAACGCAGCAAGCTAGCAAGGATTCTACTCAGACAGTCAAGCTCAAATGAAAGCATTTTCAAGGGGGCGGGTCACACTTGATCTCAAATTAAAAAAAAGGCCTGAATGACAGTTGAAATCGATTTGTTTAGGGAAGTAGTTGAGCACCTCGACTACGTATTACGCCATAGTTTGCCCTGTAATTTTTTTATTTCAGGGACCTAGCCATAGCCGACAAAAGCGTTCAATGATTTATAGGTAGTTAAATCTAATCAATTGAAAAAACACATAGCATACGCAATTCACGAAGGTGTAAGCATTAAAACCAACCAACGGGATAATCTGTAACTTTAAAATTGACCGAGGCTTTTTTTTTTGACTATGGGGAGTGCCGAAAATGTCGTGGCCGTTTTGACCAAAAAGGGCAGCTCAGAACGCGAAGTCCTAAAGATGACCGGCGCCAAGGCGCTTTTCATGTATGAAATCAACTAGTAATATGTTAAAAAAGTGTAAACAATGTTATATGGATGTGTTCATAAAGTTGATGGGAAACAATAAATCTTAATTTTACAGCCATATTTGAAACAATGTTTTTATTTAAAGCCTCTGAAATACGGATGCAGTTTTACATATCGCCACTACAAGCGTTTTGAGAGACGAACCGTAAGTAGGCTAGTACGAGACAGATGAAATTACAGCTGGTTAACGACAGTTAGTTTTACTATGAAACGATTTACAATATTTATATACGTATTTATGTCCACTTTAGTAGTTATTAAATGATGTAAAAGTCAATGCAAGTAATTTGTTTGCTGCTAACTGCGTTTAGAATTCTCCATTAGTTACATTACTGTTCGAATGTTTGGCCAGTCTACTAAGAGGCAGTGAAAATGTTTTGCTATCATTTTTATCTTAGTGAGGTGGTTTAGGTAAAGCTGATAATTAAACAAACTTCAAACGTGGCCACATTCAACAACTAACTTGGTAACGGTTTCGCAAGTGCTAACAATCTAGCTAGAGCTAGAGATTTGGGGGGAGGGGGGCTGAAAAAAGTGCCACAACTTTAAAGTGAATGTACTCACCTCTGAATTTTTGGCCTTCATCCTCGTTTATAGCTTAGTCCACCTACCAACAACTTTTGTATTAGCTCATCTGATAATGAATTATCTAGCGCCATTATTCACTGTCTGCAACATTATCTAGCTAGCTGAGTATGAACAATGACTGAAATTGCGCCGATTCCAAAAAAATAACGGTTGACATTCAAAATGTAATCACCAATCGGGGCGGGGTCTCTGAAATTTCACCAATCTATTCCTTACATTTTTCAAACATAGGGCCACTACATCCCGAGCCCCCACAACATTTCAACCCCTCCAGTATTACAAATGAAATGGGTACAAATAGAGTATGTATGAAGGATTTGTTTGTACTTTAGTTTCATGCCAAATAAAATTGTACTGTACATATTTTTACTTCAACTTCAAGGTCCATTTATGTAGGCTTACCTTTTAAATGTACTCCTACTTGTACATTTGAGAACAAATTTTTTTGGAAAGTGTAAGATCTGTTTGATGTTGTTTTTGTTACAGAACAAATAACTAATATGTTATGTTACAGTAACGTTGCCCTAACGTAACATTGTGAGGTTAATGTTACGTAACTGTGCAACCTTAACACAACATTAAGAGAAATTACCCTGTTAAAGAAACATTGCCACAATGTAACATTTTGAGGTAACTGTAATGTAACTCTGCAACCTTGCCGCTAATATGCTTTCTGGACAATTACATTTAATGAAGTTACAACAAGGCATGGCAACGTAACTCACACCATATCATTCGAATGATAATTCTGTGAGAGAAAAATTGTGACCAATAGCAACCTCATCGCTGGCCTGCTCTGGCCACCCGTAGGCTCTGTCATTGGTATATTTTAATTTATAAGGCAATTATTGGTATTCTCTCATACTACTTATGTGTTTTAATCGCACAGCAAAGTACCGGACAACACTTTTTACACTCACAGGACTTTTTAATGCTCTCTGAACCCAATGCCAGTATGGTATTTGGGAAACGGGTGTTTGCATATTCTGCTTCCTCTGCATGGAATATGTTGCGAAATGATTTGAAACTAAAGGAATAAATCTCTTTGAATGCTTTTAAATCCAAAATGAAATAAATGGAGACAGTGTCCTACAGAGGTCAATGTTTTTAATTTTATATTGCTGTTAATGTTCCTGGTTATGAACTCTCTTGTTTATTATGCGTTCCATTGGTTACTTTTTAATTCTCAATGTTGTCTCGTTTTGTGTCATCTGTCTGTAACTGTGTGGTTGTCAGTTGCTAGGGCTGAAAGTGTGACTGTTTCACTCAATTCCTTCACCTCCATCACCTGTTTCTACTACGCCAGGAACATGTTTTTGCCTGCATATCAGTGTGCTGTGAATGTCTTTGGAGTGGACTCTCATCTTAGGTAGCGGTTGGCATCGGAGGGTCCATTGAAAACTACTTATATTCTGTTCGTCAATGCTTGTGTTATGATTAATTCTGAATAAATTATTACAACCTGCTTACTAAAAGAACCTGAAGACTTTGTTTTCTTCCACAATGGTATTTATAAATTAAAGTTGTGCAACCATATGTCTCAATTAAGACTACTGTTTGGCAACAAAAACTTAAGAGATGGAAATTATTGTAAATGATAATAACTAGGTAAACAATTTGTGCCAACAGACCTATTAAAAAAAAGTACTTTGTAGTAATTAACCAGGTCATTGTAAAGGAAAACTGTTGGCTTTTGTAGTAGGGAGGTACATGGCTAAGACTACAGCTCAATTATATGTTCATTTATAGTATTGCATCATTTGTCTTTGTTCTGCATGGTGTGTTTTAACAGCTGAGCTCTACTTTTGTTTTTCTACATGGAGCTCATGACAGCTGAGCTTTACTTTTTGTTTGTTTTTTCTAAATGGAGCTTATTGCAACTAAGCAATCAATAGAAAAAGATGTTTACACCTTTACAATTGAATTATAAACAACTGTAAGCAAGTAAGAAAGAGCATTTACCTCTTGAATGTGGATTTTGAACGACAGCTTTAAAATAATATGAATAAACCTGAATAAGACTTCTCATTATGTGACTTTTGTTAATCAAATCTCTTCAACTGTTTTCTTCTTAACAATGAATATACACAATCTTTATTAAGATTAGATTTTTATTTAATATATTGTACAAAATACTGTAATTGAAGCTGGAAAAGCAGGAAAACAGCACACACACTACCAGACCTTTGTAAGAGAAAAGGAAACAATGAACAAAAAAGCGATTAAAACCCGCTGATTTAAAACAATAAAAATTGTTGATTGATTCTGAGATCATAGCTCCTTTATAACCTGAAAAATCGAGCACTGAAGCCAGGTGTTTGGGTCATAAGAACAAATAGACAAATATAGTTCCCTGTTACATGAAAAACAGGGCACTAAAGCCAGGTGTTTGGGTCATAAGTACAGGTAGACATACATAGTTTACTGTTACATGAAACACTGGGCACTGAAGCCATGCGTTTGGGTCATAAGTACAGGTAGACATGCATATGCATAGTTCCCTCTAACATGAAATACTGGGCACTGAAGCCAGGTGTTTGGGTCATGAGTACAGGTAGACATACATAATTTACTGTTACATGAAACACCGGGCACTGAAGCCAGGTTTTTGGGTCATAAGAACAGGTAGACATGCATTGTTCACTGTTACATGAAACACCGGGCTCTGAAGCAAGGTGTTTGGGTCATAAGTACAGGTAGACATGCATAGTTCCCTCTAACATGAAATACCGGGCACTGAAGCCAGGTGTTTGGGTCATAAGTACAGGTAGACATACATAGTTTACTGTTACATGAAACACCGGGCACTGAAGCCAGGTGTTTGGGTCATAAGAACAGGTAGACATGCATAGTTCACTGTTACATGAAACACCGGGCTCTGAAGCAAGGTGTTTGGGTACAGCTATCCAAGCACTTTATGAAATACTAAGCACAGCATTGAAATTTTATATATATATATATATATATATATATATATATATATATATATATATATATATATATATACAGTATATTTAACTAACATACTTTTGAAACTTTGAGGTTTCCCTCAATATGAGTTGAAATGAAACTTTCAGTGTTCCTACTAACATTATATATGGATAGCTCTTGTCTTGCGCAGGCTAAAATTGAAAAATTGAAAATATAGCCTATATATAAAAGTGGGCAAGACGGATAAATATATTAACTTACTTTCTTACCAAACTTGGAATTAAAAAGGGAATATAGGCTACCTGCCACAAAAGTGAAACGAAATATGTCACATTGAGAATGGTTGCTCACGTACTCATCCCCCTGTCAATGCATATTTATCGCCACGCATGAATCCCAATTAATATAATCATATTGTATGAAGCCTAATTGTTAAATGTATGCAAGTTATGCATTTATGTTAGGCATACAAATCTGCTATGATAGTTACATATTATGAGTTTCTAACATGTTGACATTTGAAAACATATAAGCATATTAGCAAATTCGGGCATAACATAAGATGTAAAATGCTTAATAAACAACTAGGCGATATGATCAGCATCCCTGTCGGTCATGTCGATCGACGGCTGAATGGTTTATCGCTTTAAATGTTGCTGCCGCAAGGAATTGTGGGGCAGCATTTGCTTCTTTCCTTTCGTAAAGGATGGTCCAGTGTATCCTATGCTAAAGTTTACAAGTTAGGAAGCACTGAAGCACCTTTCCTTAGCACTTAGAAAATTCAAACAGCACTTATCATGGCTGCCACTTAGATACTTCCGGGTCATTTGACTCAGTTATGAACCTTCCTAAGGAAAATAAAGAATTCGAATGTAGCCAGGGTTTTTAGTGAGACCTCAAATGTGCTCCGTACTTTTGATCCCGGAAGACTATGGAGGACCAAAGCTGCCAATATTAAAAATAAATACATAAATAAATAAATGACTCAAAAATAAATAAAAGGCGATGGATTGTGTTTTCCTTTGTATTAATTCCCCTATTTATTTACTTTTCTATTTATATTTCTTTATTGCCTTTTACATTTCCTTTTACATTTGCTTTGCATTTCCCCTACTATGTACTCTATATACTTTTTTACTTTTGTATTATTTTCTTTATACATTTCTTCAGAAGTTGCTTTTTACATTTCCTTTTGGGATTTCCTTTTACATTTCTGAATGCATTTCTTCTTCATTATGTAAATGAGTAGGCGGTGCTTTAATTTTCAGTCTTAGCAATCAAACTAGGAAAGTAGACGGGTTAAATGAGTGCACCCTTTTAGACAAACTGACAATTTATTAATTTGTCTTTATTCATAAACGTTTACTAAACCTGTCAACATCTGTGTCTGAATATAACGACAAGTGAAACACACTGTCAGTCAGAGCATCCGCATGATAAAGCAAATAGTCCTCACTGACAGTATTATTTAAAGCTAGATCAGCTAAACACCTCAGTTCAGCAGCGATCTCCTGACTGGAGGTAGCCATTTCTGCTCACGGACACTAGTGTGGGGGGAAAGGCATGTATAGTCAATCCATGCACTCTGAAGTCGATCAACCAATAGGCGAAAAGTTGACCCCGTGACACATTTTAAATGACAGCCCCATCATTTGCATATTGAAGAAGGAATGCATACAGAAATGTAAAAGGAAATCCCAAAAGGAAATGTAAAAAGCAACTTCTGAAGAAATGTCTAAAGAAAATAATTAAGAAGTAAAAAAGTAAATTGGAAATACATATGAGTGGAAATGCAAAGCAAATGTAAAAGGAAATGTAAAAAGCAATAAAGAAATGTAAATAGGAAAGTAAATAAGTAGAAGAGTCATACAAAGGGAAATACAATCCATGGCCTTTTATTTATTTTTGAGTCATTTATTTATGTGTTTATTTAAAATTTTGGCAGCTTTGGTCCTCCATACATGACAGCACACTGACTCTCTGTATATACAGCAAAGAACTTACATTGACAAGAAGTGAAAGCTAATTGGTCACTCTAATTTATTTTCGGTCATTATTTAAAATTTGCCTAAAGGAATTCACACACAAATATAAAACTGATGTATGATCGCCATTGTGTATTCTGTTTGCCAGTATTGCCACTTCTAAATGTTTTTATTTTGTTTGTTTTGCTTTAGATTTAATGGTTTTGTTACCAATTTATTTGTATGTGCATTCCTTTTGGAAAATGTTAAATAATGACCGAAAATAAATTACAACTACTACTACTACAAGTTGAGGCAGTACCACATTACCAAAATTCACAATCTGCAATTGCAAAGTGGTAGCTTGAGGAAAAAAGCTCTGTAAAACTGTACTGTTTCAAGGACATTAGTTAAAGGTGGAGATGGAGAGGAATTGAGTTTGTCCAAGACAGGGAACTACTTTGACTTACGTTATACCTAGTTGCTGTATAGCCCAATTATTTTTGTTTTCATATGACTGCATATCTGATTCTGAACATTGGTCTGACACACTAGTATTGTATTATTATATTATAGTATTGTTTTATTATATTATGGTATTGTGGTTTTATTATATTATAGTATTATATTATACTATATTATGCTATCATATTATAGTATTGTACTTTTATAATAGTATTATATTGCATATCAGTGTCTGAAGTGAAGTATTGAAGATGCAAATTTAATATTTGTGACATTGTTTGTAATGGCAAGTGGCAACTGTCGACCCTGAAGTGGAGTTAACATATGTGTCTTGGGATGTACGGCTGAACTGAAGGATGATCTCTTAATATGAGCCTGAGAACTAGTCTAATAATAAATAAATAACGGCTTCATAACAGTGTAATAGATATAGAAATCTACATTTTTGGAGAAACTCACAAAAGCTGACATTCTAAATCATTTACACCTGATGTTTCCTATTCATAAATTGGAGCCTGCCGGATGTCCCAGTGGAAGTTGTGGCAATTAAAAATGTTAATGTGTTGGCACGGAGCTGATTAGATCCTCCCCAATAAATTTAATTCCAAGAAGTAACCCGTGTAATGTTAAATGTCCCACCTTTATAACAAAACAGTGGCGAGTTACAGTCGATTTTGTCTGCTTTGTTGCCTTCTCTCAATACACATTGTATTTGTCTACATACAAAGTCTTAATTTTGCTTAGGAAGGGAGTGAAATGACCCAGAAGTATCTGAGTGGCAGCCATGACAAGTGCTGTTTGAATTCTCTAAGTGCTAAGGAAAGGTGCTTCAGTGCTTCCTAACTTGTGTACTTTAGCATAGGATACACTAGACCATCATTTATGAAAGGAAAGAAGCAAATGCCGCCCCACAATTCCTTGTGGCAGCAATATTTAAAGCGATACACCATTCAGCCGTCTATCGACATGACCGACAAGGGATGCAGATCATATAGCCTAGTTGTTTATTAAGCATTTTATATCTTATGTATGGCCTGACTCGCTAATATACTTATATGTTTTCAAATGCCAACATGTTAGAAACTTAAGAATTATAATATTTAACTATCGTAGCAGATTTGAAGAGTTAACGGGGATGAGGACGTGAGCAACCATTCTCAATGTGGCATATAGGCCTATTTCATTTCACTTTTGTGACAGGTAGTCTATATTCCCTTTTTATTTCCAACCTTGGTAATAAAGTAAGTTAATATATTTCTCCGCCTTGCCCACCTTTATATATAGGCTATGAACAACGCGGTGACAACGCACGGGCGAAGTATCTAAGATGCGCTTTTTGTAGGCTATAGTTCATCTTCGGGACATTGTAGTTTCGACTGACCCACAAAACCCACCGTCGCGTGATTACATAGCTTAGTGTAAGTGCAGTCGGATTCCCGTAGCAACACGATTGTCTTTTCCTAAGTCTTCATGACTTGTCCTTCATATCTGTCCTTGACCTCATAACGTTTTCTCCCGGGGTTAAGGAAAAGTACATAGTAAAAGTCATTAGGACGTACTTTATTAGACAATTTGGATCCAGCCATGGTATGTAGGCGTATATCTATGTTTGGGTCTACCTCATGTGTCGTGATTGGCGT
>JAPMUY010005239.1:35000-36949 GCA_026901105.3 Galaxias olidus | reverse complement strand
AAAATAAAACGGTTATACACACACACACACACACACACACACACACACACACACACACACACACACACACACACACATATATATATATATATATATATATATATATATATATATATATATATATATATATATAAAAAAGACTGTGTTTGTGTGTGTGGGTGTGTGTGTGTATGAGACGTTCTGAGAACACATTTGAGTGTGTTTGTGCAGGGCGTGTTGGTGTGTGAGAGAGATAATATTCGATTTTTTTGTCTTAAAGATGTGCTGTTGCTTTTATTATGATGATTTTGACTCATTGGAAACTTGTTCGTCTAGCAAACAGAAAATGGCAACAGAACTCAACGCTGAAAACGGTTTATGATGTTTTACATTGACTTTTTTTTATTCATCAGACCATTCCCACATCCCTTTAACATTCAGCCATATTACTATTTACAAAAACGTCATTTGTCCATCCTTTCCATATAAATAAAGTTGCATTCTGTACATTCTTTGGTCTCTTACTGTCCAGTGGCTAGCGATACAAATGAGAATTAAAAATATGCATAAACTACTCAACTACAGTTTCAAAGTATGCACCAGATAAACTACCCAACGACAGTTTCAAAGTATGCACTACATAACTACTCAACTGACAAGCTTCAAAGTATGCACTACATAAACTACTCAACTACAGTTTCAAAGTATACCATATAACTACTCAACGATAGTTTCAAAGTATGCACTATATTAACCACCAATCACAGTTTCCAGCAGTACTACATAAACTATTCTAACCAAGGTAGTTTCTTACAATGTGGCCCCTAGCTGTCCACAGTAAAGAATGTGAGTGACTTATAGCATCCCTGAAATATTGACCTTTCCTTATACCAGAGATGTGTTGATTGAATAAACTGAAATATGTATGATGCTGAGATAAATGTAACATGCGGTCATTTGATAGTAATCATCTTTTAAGATTCCCAAGTAAATGAACATTGATATAAACTTTGCTAGCAATGAACACATCCTAAGCAACGAAAAGCAAGTAGTTGAGTCTGTTGTTATCAACAAAAACAGGCATAATGAGAAATGTTCTGATGGAAGTCAATAAAAGTTTCCCCCAGTTCCAGATTTCTTTATGCCAAACTCTCTCCAATACATTCAGTGGAATTATGCAATACTTTGTAAGGATGCACATACTTTCACACAGACACACTTTCACTATTATGATTATCACTATTTCTGTCTCTGCACTTTCAGCATTTTATACTATCAAACACACACACACACACACACACACACACACACACACACACACACACACACACACGCTCTCATTTCCACACACATATAGGTGTCCCATTCACAAATATTCAGAACAGTTGTTTTCACAATAGTTTAAATCGTTCGAAAGCTGTCTTTCAGTCAACATTTGTATTATACAAATTATATTATTGTATTATACAACGGTATATGTTCTACGTGGCGTGTTAGGCTAAATACAGTATTTCAGTAGCGTGTAGCATGTTCCTTGGCGTGTCAGTAGTGTGTAGCGTGTAGCATGTTCCTTGACGTGTCCAGTAGCGTGTAGCATGTTCCTTGACGTGTCAGTAGCGTGTGGCCAGTAGGTAGCATGTGTGCTCCTCGGCATCTCAGTAGCGTGTAGCGTGTAGCATGTTCCTTGGCGTGTCAGTAGCATGTAGCATGTTCCTTGGCGTGTCAGTAGCGTGTAGCATGATCCTTGGCGTGTCAGTAGCGTGTAGGCATGTTCCTTGGTGTCGGTAGCGTGTAGCATGTTCCTTGGCGTGTCAGTAGCGTGTAGCGTGTAGCATGTTCCTTGGCATGTCAGTAGCGTGTAGCATGTTCCTTGGCATGTCAGTAGCGTGTAGCATGTTCCTTGGTGTGTCAGTAGCGTGTAGCATGTTCCTTGGCGTGTCAGTAGCGTGACTTGCGGCACATGTCGCATC
>JAPMUY010005239.1:27500-30000 GCA_026901105.3 Galaxias olidus | reverse complement strand
TCATTTTTCAAAAAAGAATGCAAATTGTGAATCAATATTTTCTATTGTTTAGAAATCTAAATAGTCCACCCATTTTCAATTCTAAATCTTTAGACAGATGCTGAAAGAAAGTGAACTAATACGTTATCTTTTTTCAAAAAGGCAGTTAATGTGTATTTTATTTTAGAGCACTTTTTTCTTCTCTTTTACAAAGTTACTCAACTTTTTCCCTTCATTTTTGTTCAATATTAGATCACTTCATGATTTGACTCTAGGTCATTCTCTAAGATACAGTGCCAGAAAATAACATTCATGCATATTTCAGAAAAATATACAGCCTAGTCAATACCTTTACTGAACATTTGTTAAATTATAGTTTATGCGACATACATAGGATATATGTACCCAGACCAAATGGAAAATTTAGTTTTAGCTTCAGTCGGGAAAAACTCTAAATAAAAAAGTCTAATCGTCCGATCTTTCTGACTAAAATTCAGCCTCGTTTTTCATTTCATGCTGTAATTCCTTTTCGTCTCAGCTGAACGTCGTGGTTATGATATTTAGATGAAATACGAAATGCTCAAACTTCCCTCAAATATAGAAACCAAATTTTAAGTAATGTTTTCATCGAGTCATAAAGAAAAGACTTGCTTCTCTGAGTGACACGACTCACTTTAATCATTTGAAATAGGAACAGGTCCGTAAAACAAACACACACACAGACACGCTCTATGATAGCACTCTGACACACACACACACACACACACACACACACACACGCTCTATGATAGCACTCTGGCACACGCGCAGACACACACGCACACACACACACACACACACAGACACACGCTCTATGATAGCACTCTGGCACACACACACACACACACACACACACACACAGACACACACAGACACACACACACATACACACGCTCTGTGATATCACTCTGACACACACACACACACACACACACACACACACACACAGACACACGCTGTATGATAGCACTCTGGCACACACACACACACACACATACACACACACACAGACACACACACACACACACACACACAGACACACGCTCTATGATATCACTCTGACACACACACACACACACACACACACACACACACACACACTGACACACGCTCTATAATAGCACTCTGGTGACGAGCAGTGGAAAGCAAGTCAAAGGAAAAAGTCTGGTGTTCCTCTACTGACTGGTCTCTGTGAGGGGTTAATATGTCCTTAAACACACACACACTTACACACTTACACACACACACACACACACACACAGACAGACAGATGTGACGCAGGGTTAATTTGGACTCAGCTGGGCTATTATTGTCCCCCAGAGCCATTCAAGCGTCACCACGGCGATCACCGACGTTCCAATCCCCAACGTTCCGCTCGCAGCGGAGGCGGGAAAGTAAAAGGGGTCAGAGGGTCAGGATCTCAATGTTCCGAGGAAAACATGACTTTACTGTTTACACTGAGTGTAGGTGTGTGTGTGTGTGTGTGTGTGTGTGTGTGTGTGTGTGTGTGTGTGTGTGTGTGTGTGTGTGTGAGATGGTGTGTGGGGTGTGACGGTGTGTTTCAAACACTGGGACTGTTAGAATATAATCTGTAGTCGTACCCATGTATTTATATTATAGTTTGTATCTGTGCATTTGTGGCCCAAACGTTCAAAGTTTGATGGTGTAAATGTGTGTTCGCTCATTCATGTGTCTGTGTGTGTGTGTGTGTGTGTGTATGTGTCTCTGTGTGTGTCTGTGTGTGTGTGTGTGTCTCTCTGTGTGTGTGTGTGTGTGTGTGTGTCTCTCTGTGTGTGTGTGTGTGTGTGTGTCTGTGAGAGTGTGTGTCTCTGTGTGTGTCTCTCTCTGTTTGTGTGTGTGTGTGTGTGTGTGTGTGTGTGTGTGTGTGTGTGTGTGTGTGTGTGTGTGTGTGTGTGTGTGTGTGTGTGTGTGTGTGTGTGAGGAATAGAGGCTCTATTGTTTTTAATCACATCACATTAACTGTCACTCAACGGACTGACAGTGGAGGGGAATTCTCCTGAGAGGGGGAGGAGGGGGAGGAAGAGGGAGACAGGGAGAGAGAGAGGGGGGGGAGGGACAGAGAGAAGGAGAGAAGGAGAGAGAGAGACGGAAAGGGGAAGAGAGAAGGGGAGATGGAGAGAGAAACAGAAAGGGGAAGAAGGACAGAGAGAGAGAGAGGCTAGCAGAATGAAGGGGAGGAAAAAAGCCAAAGATAATTCTAGTGGTTCTGTGTGTCCCCTCGAGGCCACTGTCATACATTCAGCATCCTTACAAAGATCACTCAAACCATTCCAATACATGTCAATTAGGACTACATTTCCAGAGCCATGTTTGTAGTTCAGAAGGCCAGCTTAAACCAGAGACCTTGATTTACACTAAATGTCCTATTTGACCTTCTGTTCTGTTTGTGCTCTGTAGGCCACCGTCC
This sequence comes from Galaxias olidus, assembly GCA_026901105.3. NCBI lineage: Eukaryota > Metazoa > Chordata > Actinopteri > Galaxiiformes > Galaxiidae > Galaxias > Galaxias olidus. The sequence continues at coordinate 27,554 of JAPMUY010005239.1, read as the reverse complement.
TCATGTCTCCGTGCGTGACCTCTCACCTCTGCCAGGTCATCTTACCGGTGATGA
>JAPMUY010005238.1:25000-35000 GCA_026901105.3 Galaxias olidus | reverse complement strand
CTCCTCTTCCTCGTCTCCTTCCTCCCCAGACGCTGTAATGAAATAGTGCTGGGAGTTCTTAATGGGCTGTTAAACAGAGGTGGATTTATGAGCGGTGGGCCGGCTGACTCAGGCCCACACATGTTATGTCAGCGTGCTGGAGTTATGTCTGGTCCCTCTCCGCGTCGCCACGGTAACCACGACCAGGGCCACGTCCCACGCAGCTAAAGCTAGCAGGCCCCAAAAGAGGCAGACACAAACACACTACTACTACTACTACTACCCTGACCCCTGACCCCTGACCCAAGATCCCCATTCACTAAGCTCTCTCAAGCTGCAAGCAAACCACTGGATTGTTTTCACTCACTTCCTGTTGGACCTCTTTGTGTTCTTAGTTGTTGTCCCGATAACACACTGTCCTTCGTCCTTAGTATGGGTTCAACAGCTTGACCATAAAAGGGCTAGTTCATAATTCATAGATTTCTATTTTTCCCCGTACAAAAACAAAACAAAAAAATAAATCAAATATTATAGTAGAATTGTTCTGCCCTATACAGAGATGATTAGAATGGTTCTTTCACCATGCCAGTCACTTGTTTGCTCAATAGCTAGCCCTGGAAAACTCACTTTGTGTTGTGGAAACCTGGCTACTGGTACAGTCCGTCCGTGTGTCTTTAGGGTAAGGAAAGGTTTCCCAGCACAGACCGCATCTCTGCACACAAACCTCACACACTCTTCCCCATATGGTTACATGGACAGAAGAATAGCTAGGCTAAGCTTAGCCAAAAAAAACGCAATAGAAATACATTGATAGCGATGCTAAGCTATGTTTCACAGCCATGCTAAGCCAATTCCCATAGGCAGACACTGGTAGCTTAGCAACATGGAATCTAAACCATAAGAGGGCATATAGATATGGATTATTGTTCTCGATTGAAAGTTCTTTTTTAGCACATTCTCGACACAGGGTATTAAAAAAAAGAGCAAATGACTCTTTTTTTATTGATGTTAGGCCCATTTCCCCACACCCCCCATCCTCCCTCCTCTCTCTCTCCCTCTCTCTCTCTCTTTATCTGTAAGAGGTCTCACTTACATTAGCCTACACTAATGCGAAAAAGCCCGCATTTCTCTCTCATGTCTTTTGACTTAACGTGGAAACAGGGTATATTTGAACAAAATGCGTGTCCGGAAGCGGAGCTGCCGTAATGCTTTCTCGTCTGGGCATCATTGTTGCACTTAGAGTTTACATTTTGATGGGTAAGGAACAAAATAAATCTTATTTTAAACCGGAAGACCCTCCAATCAGTGTCTTTCACAATGTGTGTTCAAGTGAACATTCATAAATATATATTTATTTGTTATAGCAAGTTTAAAGACTTTTTTTTGTATTATTTATCCCCCGTGTATTTATATCAAGGAAAAAAATGTACTTTTTTAGTATTTACCTGTTATAAAAAAATAAGTTGTGTTCTTGTCATTGTACCGAATTACATTTTTAGTTATTGTATTTTAGAAATAAGTAGTTTTATGTTACCCTTGTACATAAATGTCTTGACTTGTACAGGGAAGGGCGCGAGGACAAAGTCGCACCGTTTGTGCATAGTCGAGAATTAGAGAATATTAGCTGAACTCTTTTCGACAAAACTTATTTTGTCCTTTGTAGCTACTTTTTTTTCCTTGTCCAGAGTTGTCTGTTGAGCAATTCTTTAATAAAATGTTATGTTATTCAGTTTTATCTGGTCCTTTCAACTTTTAAGCAAAGCAAAACAAGGACCTTTTGGCTATTAAAGTGGGCTAGTAAGAGAGCGCATGTGCCCAAGCGATTCTATCCTACAAACACAAACACACTCACATACACACTCTCTCACACAAACACACTCACATTCACACTCTCACATACACACTCTCTCACACAAACACACTAAACTTCCTGGGAGCATGTGCTCTATCTTTCCCCGTGTTTGTGCCAAACCACTGAAAAACCCTGGGGCCTGCGCCTTGGAGAGTCACGTGGTGCCTGGCCAACACACGTCCTCGAGCTTGCCAAGGAACAGTTTAGAAAATGACTTCAGAACATAAGTCACCTCAGAGCCATAAATAATAAATTCGCTAGATCACAGCTAAAGTTACAAGCAATAAAAGTGGGAAAGGAAACATTGAACATAATTTATTACCTCATAAACAAATATAAAACAGCTTCAGCATTTGGAAAAAGCGGTCTGAGAACACGGTCCATAAGACTATGGATACAATGGCATGATGCTCATTAGCAAAATTTGTATTTCCAGTGTTAAAATATTAATCCAACACTGACAGCAAACAAAAGTCTAGAAGGATGTAGGCTAAACAATTACCTACAACAATTGCTACCACGAAAGGTCGAAAACTAATAACAGAATGGAGAATCAAGTCTTTTTGTTGTTTGTATGACTATATCAGTTATGACAAATTAACACACGTGTATTTAAATAGTAAAATAGATATTAAACAATAGTATTTGGATTTTTTTTATATCATAAACATTTTTTTTCAATTAGTTTAAAATATAACTATAACCAATTAATAAATGTACATTTAACGTAGCATTAGACAAAGTAGGTTAGAAATTTAAATGGAAAGCATTACGTATCAGTCGATAAATCACAAAGTCCTAACATTCCTGTTCAGGGTGTAAATAAACCTTAATGCCCCCGTCCTGTAAAAAAAAAAAGAAAAAGATTCGCTTCTCATCAAAATTGAAACTCATGTTCCGATATAATATGAATTGACAGAGAAATCGTTGATGTTGGGAAATCCTACCAAGTTGTTTTGCTCACTCAGCTTCTTTCTGGCCGGAGAGTGAGTGAGGAGTTATCGCCTTTCCCACAGTGCTATAGCAGCGGCCTCCCCACTCCGCGCTTTGTATTTAGCTTTAAATGGAACAAACTCCCACACACATTTTCTCCATCTTTGTCTATTTTACCCAGAGGCAACCCCCATGCTTTGACATGGACAAAATACTATGTTAGATGTTTTTTTTTTTATATTTAAATGTTTAATTAATATCGAGCGTATTAACGTTTGCAGCGAATGAGCATATGCTTTGCTTTATAGTAAATAAATAGTTTTATTTAAGATAATAGAAATGTTTAGTTGATAGAGAAGGAAAAAAGGATTTTCTTTGTTGAGTTCTTGAAGGAAAGGGAAGAATTCTTAAGGTCGTTCGCTGTCACGCGCTATGCCGTGGTAAAGATTGATCACCGCACTTCTTTTTTTCACACGGGGCTACTTTGGCTCTCCGAAAATATCCCAACGGCTCACTATTCCTTTTTTAAAGTTAAAAAAAGAATCAACTAACTGTAGGTCATAATTATAGTTCATTTTAATAAATAACTACCATTAAAGGAACAACGAAAGACAAATAAGCATGGATTTAGAAACAGAATGGACTTAAATTAACCATTGAGTTTGGTTGTAGCATATTTGTGTCAGGAGTCCCAGTTGTACGACTCGACCTCACGGTGAACTTTCTTCAGTCTGCTCACTAAACAAACCGTTCTTTTTTTCTTTTTCAAACTAAGGGAGTGACCCCAAACTAGTGCAGGGGCATTCTTTTTTAGAATTATATTTTTTCTCTCTCTCCAACACACACGCGTACACACATACACCCCCCCAACCAATAGCCCTTATATATTAGGCACACATGTCATAATAAAATAATCATAGAAATGAAAACATGTAAACTTACACACAACTAGGTCCTTCCCTCTCTGCGCTCCATCCTTTAATGTATTAAACCATTTTACCTTACCAATAGTCTATGGTCAACCATGTCTATTGCTTTGCTTAATACTGGCACGAGCTAGTGCCGAGAAAACCGTTAAACAAGGTTCTCAGCCAGCAGAAAGACTACATCTCCTAAGGACATTGAATATATCTAAGATGGGCTCCAAGTTTTTTTTTTACCTTGGCGAGGCTGGCGCTGCTGTCAAACATTATAAGATTAATGAGTCACTTTTGTAAATACGTAGTTTGCCATATTGTAAATGTACTCAATACATTCACCCAATATCACATCATTACATCACCAGGATCGAAAATCTCTGCACGAGAGGATTCTCCATTGTTTGGATTGATAGGCCCCCACGCTCAAAAACCTCCCACGCGACACAGTAAGAAGAGAAACAGAGACACATGGCAACCGAACACGTTCGTTTTTTTATTATCGTAAATATTACCCCCTGCTAGCACAAAACAATACCGATATCCTCTGATATTTTTGAGCGTTTGCTGGAAAATAATGCGCTCTCCATCCACCAGGCCCGCGTTTCCATTGGTTCTTATTGGTCACATGACCAGGAATTGGCTGCAATTTCGCCCATAGTCTTCAGTATAGCAGACCAAGGTCCCCATACGCTAGTAATATCACCAATATACACAATTATTAAAGCCCGCAAAGACGCCATTGCGGGTCGAGCTAATGATTGCGCGTTTTTTGTTATTTTATTTTTTTGCTCTTTTTTTGGTCGCGCCGTGCGCTCGCGGACCGAGGAGAAGCAATGAATTTTGAATTTGAGAGGGAGATAGGGTTCATAAACAGCCAGCCGTCCCTCGCAGAGTGTCTGACGTCTTTCCCCGCTGTCCTGGAGTCATTTCAAACTTCATCAATCAAGGACTCGACAGTAATTCCTCCTCCTTTCGAGCACACGATCCCCAGCCTCAGCCCCTGCACAAGCAGCCAGGCGAGACCAAGAAGCCAGAAGAGGACTTCCAATGGCCTGCAGCTCCGTACCTCCCAGCAGCAGCAGCAGCTGCTGCAGCAGCCCCACCATCAGGGCCCTGCCACGGCCACTGCAGGCTCGGTCGGCCCGCTGGCACACGAATTCCCCTGGATGAAAGAAAAGAAATCTTCCAAGAAGTGCCCGAAACCAGGGAACACCACCTCCATCCCCATCGCCTCCTCCTCCCCCTCGCCTGCCTCATCGGGGTACGCAACAGCGGGCTTGGAATCGCCGACAGGTCGGTACATGAAGGGCATGCTATATATTCTCGTCTCCCTATTTCATTTTTGCATGCATGACTCCATTGCACATTTGGCTTTCACTCTCTCTCTCGCGCGCGCGCCCTCTGCACCACACGCGGCTATGCCAGCCACACTTATTTACTGGGGAAGTTATTAAGGCATGCTATATCATAACTGTTTCGTTATTGTTATGTTATTCCATTGCATTCATTATTATTGCTACCTGTATTCCGTTTTTGGATGTCATTGTGATGTTGTTCTATGCAGCTTAGCTAACCTATAAACACACACACACACACACACACACACACACACACACACACACACACACACACACACACACACACACACACACACACACAGACAGCTGCATTATGCTGCAGCACTGCTTTGCATGACTTAATCCCATGTATAACAATGCAATTATCAAGACAAAACTGATCAGTAGTTGTTTATATTCCAGTTTTCAGCCTGTAGGTGTGATCCCCGTCCTATGGACCTATACAGAACACCACAACGGACCGACACGGCCCAGTACCGCAGAATCCTTTTACAAAGAGGCTATGCGTAAAAACAAATGTAGGCTATTCTGTGCGCATCTGAGAGTGTGTGGGCCTGGACCCCCGGCTCTGGGCTAGATAACAGGGATGTGTTTGATCAGATACACCGATAGTGGATCTACAGTAGCTGTAGGAACTGGCTCTAATCTGTAGCAGCTTGTCAGCAGCGGCGACAGCGGCAGCCATGGTGATATATATTCATAACCACGTCCTGCGCGCTCTCTCTCTCTCGCTCTCTCTCCAAGAGCCCTGTCTATGGTAGCCATGTTGGATTGCTACTATATAATGGCAAGGCGGTGGGATCACACAAAACATGGAGTCATGGGGGGGATGGAGGAAGAGAAAGTCATCGTGCAGTTCACATTACACTGGCTATACACATGTCGGCCTAAACACTATAGCATTAGGCTGAAGACACACACAGAGCATTCCTGTAGGGGAGGTGCAGGATATTTATAGGCTAACATTAAAGTGGGCTTTTTTATGGTCCTGTTTATGGGTTTTCTTGTGACGTGCCAAATGGGTCAGGTAGCTCCGCTACCGTGGGCCGTTATTTATGATGTGTTGTGTTTGGGCTATTACAGATCCGAGTCAAGCTGGCCTGGATGGAGGAGCCGGCTCGCGGAGGCTGAGGACCGCCTATACAAACACACAGCTGCTCGAGCTGGAAAAGGAGTTCCACTTCAACAAGTACCTGTGCCGACCAAGGCGCGTGGAGATAGCGGCTTTGTTGGATTTAACGGAACGGCAGGTGAAAGTCTGGTTTCAGAACCGGCGCATGAAACACAAACGGCAAACGACACACCACAGGGAGGGCCACGAGGGCGAGCCAGGCGGATTTGAACCACTTGAAGGAGCGGACGCATCTTCTCCTTATTCAAGTCAACCTTTGGAAGCGTCAGGGTCCGCGGCCGCTTCGGAGGCGGAGGCCACATGCAATTCCTCGGCTGCCGCTTCCACCTACACGAATGGCAGCAGTGACAATTCCCTCGCCACACCGGAGGAGGGAGGCCGGCCCGATCCCCCGCTGCCCCCCGCATCTGTCTCTGACACAACGGTGCACCGTTCCCCCCCGTTTGCCCCGACGCCCACCCCAGATAACCCCGGGACAATGCAGAGTGACGCTGCCGGCCATGGTGCATCTGTCCCCGATCACTCGTTTACTGAGCAGCAGGATGCCACCGCTGGCACGGCCTCCACAACCTCCTCCGCCTCCTCCTTGCCAGATTTGAATTTCTTTTCTGCCGATGCCTGCCTTCAAATACCAGACGCTCTCTCGCCCAGCCTACGAAGCTCTCTGGATAGCCCAGTCGATTTCTCCGAGGAGGACTTTGACTTATTCACGAGCACACTATGTACTATAGACTTACAACATTTACAGTTTTAAATTAACGGACAAAACAGAGGAGCAAACGGTAGACGTTTATAGACTAGGCTATATGAACAATCGAAGAAAAACAATGTGAAGAAGACTGACTATTAATCAGCTACAGTATTAACAATGTTAGCCTGTTACAATAAATGCTACTCGGCAACATTCCTGAAACATTTTCGTCTACATTTTCCGCCTCCATTTTGGCGATATTATAGTTGAGACACTGAGATGATAAAGGAGATATTATTACGTTTAATTCTTGCTGGCTATATAATTTGGTTTGATTCTTTAAAATCCCGATTCGGACATCTTCACCCCTTGTCCAATTTAAAGGTATTTATTATCTTTCTTTGTTTCGGTGCAGCTAAATATAATTCACAATAGGCCCAAAGTTATCCAACTATTTGTATTATTTTGTTCTGAACATTTCAGTGCAGCTCAATCGATGACTAATACTTCTCAGGAAACGTTATCACTTCTAGAGGATAGCTGGATTGCTTTTAGAAATTCTCTGGCGCGATGGGCAGTGTGCTCAACGCTGAGTTTTAGACTTCATTTATTTATTGAGATTCTTTAATAGTGAAAATAAATTCAAATTATTTATTGTACATTATTTTCATAGTTGAAATAAAAAAAAACAAGCATTTATAAACTGGTCTGTGTTTTTTTTAAATCTATGGGTAAAAAAATATGATTTATCTTTTAGTGTAGGCCTATTTACGCGGGTAAAATATTTTTTAGAGAAAAAATACATGATATGTTTTTTCTCTGTATTTACAAATGTTTAAAATTACAATCATAGGTTGAGAAATTCTAACAATGGCAAATTGAATATTGTATAACTAGCCCGAACCTGATTTGCTCTTTTGTGCCACTTTTATATAGCATTTTTATTATCATCACCGCACATAAATCAAGAAATCCACATAGACTTTTAAGCTACTAAAACGATGGAATAAGTAATGAATGCATTCCATCTTTATATTTGAGTTAGGCCTATATTTAAATGTGCCCGGTTAAATTAACATTTAGTTGGCTCATACACACACTATTTATACAATATAATATGCTATTTACAATTCGGTAAAAATATAAAAAATAAATGAAGTGCTTCTGTTTTCCAAGAGAGACGGAGAACAGAGAGAGTGTAGGTTTATAGAGAGAGAGAGAGAGAGAGAGAGAGAGAGAGAGTGAGTGTGTGTGTGTGTGTGTGTGTGTGTATTTCTGTCGGCCTTTTAAAACAACTTACTGTTTGTGAGGCGATAACCCTGACGAATTACACCTTATCAACGACTGATAAAACAAAGAAAAACACACTAAAGCCTATCTATAGCATGGAATGATTACCCAAGTTATTGTTTTTGTCTAGGCTTGAACCCATGGAAATATGCCTGGAGTGAGGGTGCATTGAGACCGCTAGCTTAGCCTGTAGCTAGCAGCAGAGGCCTCGGTAGAGATGTTATGGCTGGCTGCAAGCTAACGGCATCCACGGATTGTGCCGTGCGACTGCAGAATGCAAAATGGCGCTGAGAGGAGCACAAAGGAGGATGTGGACAATAAGCCAGGGCAGCCATTACAGGCAGTTTAGCTGACTGGGACTCGTGGATTAGCATCCTAAAACTGCTAGGAGAGATGGCTGACGAAAAAATATCACATGCAGATAAACTTTCAGCTCTCGAATCTTAAATACATATGGGGTGCATTAACATTTAATAGTTTGATGGTTTGTAATATTATTGGATATTAAAAAAATAATAACCACTTCACTTTGTCAATGATGACTTTATATAACCATTATACTATCCTAGGATTGTCGTGATTTTGGTGATTAGGCCTATAATCATGTTAAATACTTAAATATTGGCAGTATGTAAAGTAGCCTGTCTAACCATCTACATATCCACTACTTAAGACAACCGTTCAAACAATCATATTAAAGTATCCCCTCGCGGTTTGCTGTGCTACTCGCCATCTCTCCGATCTGACGAATCTGTGTTTTAATAAACTCCTTCTCCCGGCTGTCATAGCAGCTCTACCTGACGACACAACACAGCGCGTGCCCCTTTATCTAACCACCAACGTCAGTGCCTCTGCGTTGAGGTTGAGGTAGTCACGCTGCTCCAAATATTCTCCCTAATATCGAGTAGCACTAAAATTATTAAGCACCAATAAAATAACCTATATCTGAATAGCTCAGCTGGTAGAGAAACAGCATTAAGGCAGGGTCATAGGTGTGATTCCCACTTAGAGTATATATGGACTAAAACAGTGAGTGGGTCATACAGGAGACATAATGAAACAGTCAGATATGATATGATCTATAACACTCACAGAAACACTTCATGAAAACACAACCTGGACAAAACCGAAAAATGATCCTCAAACACAATGGTTCTACTGGTTCATGGTGCAGCAGGATAATTAAAAAGAATGCCTGCCTGCCCCCCCCCCCCCTCCCGAGGGCCAGTGTTAGCAGTATCAGGTTTCAAAAGAGGAAACTGGAACAGCAGCGGGTCAAGGCCCTCTGGAGGGATCATTCTGTAAGTGGGGGGGGGGGGGGGGGGTCTGTCAGGGGGGGGGCAGTCTGTAAGTGGGGGGGGCAGTCTGTCAATGTGGAGGGGGGGAAGTCTGTCAGGGAGGGGGGCAGTCTGTCAGTGTGGGGGGGCAGTCTGTAAGTGGGGGGGGAGTCTGTAAGTGGGGGGGAGTCTGTAAGTGGGGGGGCAGTCTGTCAATGTGGGGGGGGCAGTCTGTCAGGGAGGGGGGCAGTCTGTCAATGTGGGGGGGGCAGTCTGTCAATATGGGGGGCAGTCTATCAGGGAGGGGAGGCAGTCTGTCAATGTGGGGGGGTAGTCTGTAAGTGGGGGGCAGTCTGTAAGTGGGGGGGGCAGTCTGTCAATGTGGAGGGGGGGAAGTCTGTCAGGGAGGGGGGCAGTCTGTCAGTGTGGGGGGGCAGTCTGTAAGTGGGGGGGGAGTCTAAGGGGGGGGGGCAGTCTGTCAATGTGGGGGGCAGTCTGTCAATATGGGGGGCAGTCTATCAGGGAGGGGAGGCAGTCTGTCAATGTGGGGGGGTAGTCTGTAAGTGGG
>JAPMUY010005238.1:0-17500 GCA_026901105.3 Galaxias olidus | reverse complement strand
CAGAACACAGAAGAGTATGTTGAAATAGACCAGATTGACTGTAGTTTGGAACAACTGGAAGATTTCTGGTGTGATGGTTCGATTATCGTTAGCAGAGAGCAAGGCACTTCACTTCAGCTAAGTCTCTCTCTCCTCCTCCCCTCTCCTCTCCTCTCCTCTCCTCCTCCTCCTCCATCTCTCTACTCTTTTCTCTTTCCTCTCCTCCTCCTCTCATCTCTCTCACCTCCTCTCCTCTCCTCTCCTCTCCTCCTCTCCTCTTCTCCCCTCCTCGTCTCCTCTCTCTCCTCTTCTCCCCCTCCTCCTCTCTCCTCCTCTCCTCTCCTCCTCCTCCTCTCCTCCCCTCCTCCTCTCTCTCCTCTCCTCTCCTCTCCTCTCCTCCCCTCCTCCTCTCCTCTCTCTCCTCCTCCTCCTCTCCTCTCCCTCCTCCTCTCCCTCCTCCTCTCCTCCTCTCCTCTCCTCTCCTCCTCCTCTCCTCCTCCTCTCCTCTCCTCTCCTCTCCTCCTTCTGGTTTAATGGCTTCGTCTCGTGGTTGGGATCATTTACTAACTTACCAACTCAGCACAGGAACACTTCTTTCTTTCTGTCTTTCTTTCTTTCTTTCTTTCTCTCTCCCCCTCTCTCTCTCTCTTTCTTCCCCCCTCTCTCTCCTTCTCTCTCTAATATCACATTCCATGTTCTTCAGGATAGATGAGCTGAGGCTAGTTCCAGGAATTCTGTAATGGTTCCTGTTCTGGGTGTCATGTGACCGTCTGAAAGCTTGAGCGTGCTCAGTGCACTCCGCTACTCTCTTCCCAAGTCGCTAACGGTAACGGGGAGGATCCGATGACAGGGCTCTTAGAGAGGAGACGGGGGACAATCCAGCCTCTTCAGCAGGAGAGAGGGAGGGAGGGAGGGAGAGAGGGAGGGATAGGAATAGAGAACGAGGACAGAGAGAAAAAGTATTTTATGGGAAATGAAAGTGTGAGTATATGAGACAGTCAAGTTGACATGGCCAGATCAGAGAACAAACACCTACTAACTAGCTAACTAGCTAACTAGCTAACTAACTAACTAACTAACTAGCTAGCTACCTAACTAACTAACTAGCTAACTAGCTAACTAACAAACGAACTAACTAACTAACTAACTAGCTAACTAAGTAACTAACTAACTAGCTAACTAGCTAACTAACTAACTAACTTCCTAACTAACTAACTAGCTAGCTAGCTAGCTAACTAATTAACTAACTAACTAGCTAACAAACTAGCTAACTAACCAACTAACTAATTAACTAACTAACTAACCCTTACTTAACCACATGTCTGTCTATCTGTCTTTCTGCCTGCCTGCCTGCCTGAGATAAAAGATGAGTGGTGTAAGTAAAGGGAATACATACTCTCTTGGTCTCATTGTGGAGGGAGTAATTCTCTGGGATCCTTTGGTTTGAGACCCTGTTCATTCTGGAGGGAGTAGGACTATAGGAGCGTTTGGTTTGAGACCCTGTGCATACTGACTAGTCCTGCCTGGCCTTATGGTAGCAACTGTGGAAATACTTGAAACAAGGTAATGGATTGGCTCTGCTTGGCCCTTTAACAAAAACTAGGTAATGGACTAGCCCTGTAATGGATTCTATGCTGCTTAGCCCTGCTTGGTCCTGACTAGCCCTGCTTGGCCCTGCCTAGCCCTGCTTGACCTTGACTAGCCCTGCTTGGCCCTGACTAACCCTGCTTGGTCCTGATTAGCCCTGCTTGACTATGACTAGCCCTGCTTGGCCCTGACTAGCCCTGCTTTGCACTGACTAGTCCTGCTTGGTCCTGACAAGCCCTGCTTGGCACTGACTAGCCCTGCTTTGCCCTGACTAGCCCTTATTGGCCTTGACTAGCCCTGCTTGGCCCTGACTAGCCCTGCTTGGTCCTGACCAGCCCTGCTTGGCCTTGACTAGCCCTGCTTGGTCCTGACTAGCCCTGCTTGGCCCTGACTAGCCCTGCTTGGTCCTGACTAGCCCTGCTTGGCTATGACTAGCCCTGCTTGGTCCTGACTAGCCCTGCTTAGCTATGACTAGTCCTGCTTGGCCCTGACTAGACCTGCTTGGCCTTCACTTGTCCTGCTTATTCCTGACTAGCCCTGCTTGGCCTTGACTAGCCCTGCTTGGTCCTATCTAGCCCTGCTTGGTCCTGACCAGCCCTGCTTGACTAGGACTTGCCCTGCTTGGTCCTGACTAGCCCTGCTTGGTCCTGACTAGCCCTACTTGGCCCTGACTAGCACTGCTTGGCCTTGACTAACCCTGCTTGGTCCTGACTAGCCCTGCTTGGTCCTGACTAACCCTGCTTGGCCCTGCAGTGAAAACCTAACCCAAAAACCATCTGGAACATTTGACAAACTCCCAAACAGACTGTTTCTGATTGTACTGTTGTAATTGTTTGTGTGTTGTACAACAAAAAGTACAACAAAATTTCAAGGTTTGATAGCATGTATGGGAGTGTGAATGAAAATATTCAAGCTCTTTAGAATAAGTTTGTTGAGGTAACTCGTCATAGTCAAGTAGATTTAAAGGCACATTCGGCAGATTAGGTTCCATATCTATAGAATTCACAATCCTGCAGGCCTTTTCTTACACGCAGGGTATATAGCTTTGATTTTCCATCTACAGCTCAACATTGCATTGGTAAGATGAAAACAGCTCTACAATTTGTATTAAACTAATGGCTGATTTGAACGGTAATGTGCTATTTTCTTTGTCTGGTTTCCGCTGGAATTAACAGGTCGCAGGATGCTGAAGATTTTTTTAATTTGCTGGACAATGATTTATCACAAAAACTCACAGGTTTCAAATGCAATTTCATAGTCTTGAACAATATGCAGACATATTTCAATTAAATTGCCTAAACGTTGCGAAGTTCAAAAGTTCGAACTGGTTAAATGTGAAGACAGTACTACTGCCCGACCAGCTCGCACAAGAAAAGGAACAAAACCCCCGGCGTTGTATCTGTATGTGGCCACCAGGGGGGGTAACTAGAATTTGACCCACCGGGTGCTATCGCGTTGTATCTGTATGTGGCCACCAGGGGGGGTAACTAGAATTTGACCCACCGGGTGCTATCGCGTTGTATCTGTATGTGGCCACCAGGGGGGGTAACTAGAATTTGACCCACCGGGTGCTATCGCGTTGTATCTTTATGTGGCCACCAGGGGGGGTAACTAGAATTTGACCCACCGGGTGCTATCGCGTTGTATCTGTATGTGGCCACCAGGGGGGGTAACTAGAATTTGACCCACCGGGTGCTGTCGCGTTGTATCTGTATGTGGCCACCAGGGGGGGTAACTAGAATTTGACCCACCGGGTGCTATCGCGTTGTATCTGTATGTGGCCACCAGGGGGGGTTAACTAGAATTTGACCCACCGGGTGCTGTCGCGTTGTATCTGTATGTGGCCACCGGGGGGGTTAACTAGAATTTGACCCACTGGGTGCTGTCGCGTTGTATCTGCCGCGCTTCTTTCATGTGGTTTTCAGCGCTGGATAACACGGCGATCAGTGTTTGGTGGGGTTGAGGATCACAGGATCACGTTCTAATCCTACTTCATCATTAGCATCTCAATGTGTCCTTTAGATGGATTAAGATTCCTCCCTGTTTTATCCTCTTGTTAGCTCATAGAGCTACTGACTGAAGTCTATACGAGGCCTACTTTTGAACACAGACCTCGCGGAGACTGGAGGGTGGTGTCCTTATCGCCCAGATTTGTTTTAGAAACTTTTCTTACTGTTAAATGACAGATAGGGTATTGGCCACAAAAGTGTTTGAATAAATACAACATTCAAAGATAGTCAATTAATTCGTTATTCAAACGTATCTGGCTATGCCTTTACATTTGATAATGAAACGATTTATTGATCACAAGCAAATTACATTAGGCCTTTCACTTTCCAACATTTATGGTAGCTATAATAAACGGTGTGGCAGACGGTGATGGCGTAATGGAATATCCGCCAAATAAGGTTTAATTCAACGATGCTAACCTCTACCTTGGTCCTATCCGTCTTCCTTTACCTATATTTCCTGTTTTCGATCAAAGTCTGCTATTATTGTTTCATTAAAATATTTCGATTGCTTTTTTAAGACGTTGTAACTGAGTTTATACGTGATAACCTGAAACGGATGAAACAGAAAACCTTTCAGTTCAACGGAAGGCCGTTACACTTGCCTGCGTGCCGAGCGCACATAAAAGCTGATTTAAGATATCACTTCACAAAACATCAACATTCAACACATAAACGAATACAATGGTATCGTCAATATATGAAATACGTTTACAAATCATTTTTGCAAAATAACCAGGTACATTCTAAGCCGACGTCATTGTGAAACCCAACCGCTTTTTCAAACAATTTTGTGTTTTTCGTTATTAACGTCTATTTTTCAGAAATCAGAATGAGAAGGCCTCCGGAGCCACGGGCCAGCGGTGACGTCAGCCCTGCGCTTAAAGGAAAGGGGGGAGGGAGTGGGAGTGGGGGCTTTCTGTTTCATCAAGAAACGCCATAAAAAAGTCGTCTCTTTCCATACTTGTATAAAGCAAAACGTACATATATTATGAATGACATTATTAACAAACTTAAAGCTGAAAGTGGGTAAATTAGACTGGTTTCAGTGAACATGTAGTACGGCTTTCTATCGTATTGGTGTATGTAGACCACACCATGCGGCTGAGGGCTATTGCCAAAGGGTTTCAGACTTTTACCAAAAAAAAGTCTTCCAACGGATGAGACAAATAGCACAACAACCCCCCCCCCCCTCTCTCTCTCTCTCTCTCTCTCTCTCTCTCTCTCTCTCTCAGACATCTCTTCTAGTTAGCTGTCTTCATGAGTGTAACTTTCCTCTCCTTTGTTTTCATTGGGGATATATGTAAAGAGGCCCAAAACACAATACTCTTAACAGGATTATTTTAATACTAAATAAATTACAAATAGTGCATTCGACAACAGAGAACAATAAATGCCACAAGTCACAATCACCCTTTGAAGAGGTTTTCTCTCTCTCTCCCCTCTTTTTCTCTGCACTAGGCAGGCTTCCTGACAACATTACTAACGACTGTAGGCGTCATATTGTCGTGCTGCTCGTGCCCTCCCTTGTTCTAACCAGTCATACAGCCTATGAAGCCAACCGCAACTATTCTTCTGCACGCTCGCTCTTTCTGTCTCTCTTTTGCGTGGGTCGGCTTATGAACAGGACGACACTCTCGCCCTATTGTGGACGTAATTAATAATTAGCCATCACCATTTCCGCTACTTACCTTGTCGTCCACCCACATCTGACGTTGCAGAGGGCTGTAGGACAAGTCAATCTATCATTCCACTTCGATGGGGTCTAGCTGGCGTGTGTCAACATGTAGAATTAATAATCTGAACACATGACGTTTGTTTTCTTAACCTATACTGTGTAGCCAGTAGCAATTTTCAATTCACTAAAAATATCAAACAATAGCGAGCAATATCATATAATTACATACCTTTAGAAAGAAAATATTAACGCTATAAGTAGCACCATTTGAACATATTTTATTTCTGATTAATGCGGCTACTACAACGCGCGCGCGCGCGCGCACACACACACACACACACACACACACACACACACACTGAACACAAATGTGTTCAGACACACATTTATAGAGAGTCAATTCCATCCTAGATTTCCTGTGCTGGTTCAGGGTCTGCCATGCAGAAGGCCTGCTGTCGTTATAACTTAGTTTCTGTAACGGATCAGCGCATTAATTACATTAGACCGGCCCAATACACGACCCGGGACCGATCCGAAAACCATGGCGTCACTTCCAATTCGAGTGTTAAACGAATTCAAACCCCGAACCCCCTATCTCCTATTCCCCCCAAAAATACGGACTCCTGTGCGCGTGGTGGTGATGATGGTGTGTTGAGACATCTTTACGCACGAGCCAGAACTTTCGGATGAAGTTATGAAACATTAAGATTTGTTAAGAACATGTATTAAAAATGTCCGATCGGTTGGCTTACAATATATGGGTTACAACAATACAGCTGGCAATCAGCTGTGCGCCACACCGTTAAACACATCGCCATATGCGGGATGCAACTTTTAGGTTGTCAACGAAAGTTTTACGTTTTCACAGATCTCACTACTATTGATAGGTGATGCAGGAGAACACGTTGTATCGAAATAGACATTTTCTAACAAACTATTCTTTCTCTCTTTCTCTCTGCTCTCGCCCTGCTGCCGGTTCGGGCAGCGCCTTTCTCAGAGCCGTTTGACATATTCGTGCTGTTATCAGATTGATGGGCCGGCTTGATTGAAGTGGCTTTGTCATGCAAATGTCAGGCGCGTGATGGATGGGGCAGAGCCGTCGCTCCTCGCGCTGACAAACTTCTGGAGGTCCCAAGTCACCATTGGAGCCGTGACGGCTCACGTGACCCTTTGCAGAGGTAAGAAAAAGTGTTAGAGAAAGGAGAGAAACAGAGAAATAGGACGATAGAGAAGGCCAGGGTGGATAGGACAATCTGGGCGAGGTGAACAGGAATCAGCTTTTTTTTTTTGCTCACTCTCTCTCACTCTTCTTATCGCTATTTTCCCTCCTCTCTCTCTCTCTCCTTCCGCATGACGCAGAGCTGAGGGGTTGCAGGGCGCGCTGGAGGAGTAAGCATCGCAGGAGAGAACTCAGGTTCAGCTTGGGCCTTCTGCCTGCTCAAACACAGACATTAACACACCCATTTAGCGCATGGACAATTCCACAATGAACTCGTTCCTCGAGTACTCCATTTGTAACCGTGGGACGAACGCCTACTCGCCCAAGTCTGGATACCATCATCATCATTTAGACCATCAGGGATTCCCGGTGGCCCCCGCTGCTGCTACGTTCCACACAGGGCCTTCCACCGGTGGCGGAACCTCAAGTGACATTAGCAACTATTCCGGTGATGGACGACTTTACGTGGGCGCGGGCACGGGCAGCACCGCACCATCATCGGCAGTGTCTCAGCATCAGCATCACCAATCTAACAGCGGCTACACACACCATCACCACCCTCCTCATCCCAACCACCATCATCATCATCACCACCATCACCAGGCCCAGACACACCACACCGGCATGGGCCTACCTTACAACGGCAGCACCGGAATCACGGGATCATACGGTGCCCAGTCATGCGCCACAAACCCGGAGTACAGCACAGGCCTAAGTCATGCGCAGTATTTCCTTAACGAGCAGGACGGCATGCCTTACTACCATCAATCACCCGGGGGATTCCCCACCGCGGCCTCCGCAGCAGGCCCAAGCTATGGGTCCATGGCCGGGGCATACTGCGGGTCTCAGAGTGCCGTTCCCGGGCAGCAGTACCAGCAGCTCGGCGTGGAGGGACTTGAGCTTCAGAGGGGATACCTGACGCAGGGCGGCTATGCGGACATGTCGGCTTCTCAGGAGGGGGAGACGGACACCGAACAGACCGCGCAGGGGAAAACTTTCGACTGGATGAAAGTCAAGAGAAATCCCCCTAAAACAGGTGAAACGGTTAAAGTAGAGGAGACTCCACGACGTGGCAGTATAAAAGATAAAAACAAAAAAACGAAGTTAAAGAAAGTTTAAAAACTATCAGTTTTTCAAACGTTATTTCCTATTCCTTTCTATTTTGTTAAATTTTGTCAAAGTTGTGAAAAGAATATAGACCTAACTGTGGCCTAATATCTAGATGAAAAGCTAATTACATTTAATTGAAAAAAGAGTTTGGTGAATATATAGCGTGATGAATCTAGGCACGACTTTAAGGATATTTACCTACTAAACTATTGCAAGTCCCAGACATCGTCTTTATTACCTTTTTTATACTAATGCGCAGGGGGCTATCTATATTTTGTCAGGAGAGAAAAAGCCAGTATCGATGTCTGGGAGGGAGGGCAACGGATAGGAAAGGAACAGGCTGCACTCGCCTCTCTCATATCTCCTAAATCAAAACCACATGTTTTTCCTTTTCTGCTGTTTTTTGGTTTCTGCCAGATTGCGGGGCAGTGTGCGATATCTCGAGCCAGACACGCACGCGATAACTCCGGCCCGTGCTGTTACTCTACCTCTCAAAGTGCTTGCATGACATGACGCTCTCGTTCTCTCCCGTCACTGTCTGGCATCGCCGCGCGCTAATGCATCGAGCAGACGTTGCTTTCCTACGCCCTAGGAAGTGCCCCGACTATGTTATCTTAAAACAGGGTCCCCCGTTCTCTACTCGCTCGTTCGGTTTTTGTTGGCCCCTATTGTATTCCCCCAGTCTTTTCCTTCCTCGACACGGCTGTCCAGCCGTCTCTATCTAGCTTATAGAGTAAGCGAGGCCCCCGGGTTGACCCTGCACTGCTTCTGTTGTAGGGGATCAGAGTCATAAAACGACGGCTGCTTTAAGGGCACCGGGGGAATACGGCATTACACGTATCATAAGAGTTTATTTCTCCCCGTGCGATAAAGCTTTATTTTATTCTCCAGTAGACAGCAGCGAGAAGGGGGGGGGGGGGGGGCTTCAACAGCTGAAATGTCTTAAAATTCTGATATGCATACTATAGTTGTTTCATTGCAAATGTGCCTATTCACACGACCACTAACACTTTTCATATGATATAAAGTAAACCAATAAGTGGCACAACTTTAAAAAATTGAGCAACCTTTCACCTATAAACATATTTACATTACGTGGTCAATCTGAAAGCGCAGGTTACGCACAGATTGCGCATAATTTAAACCATTTAAATGTATTTTTTGCTAATTTCAATATATTCTAATGCGATTGTTCATTTCCTTTATGACTGAAACAGCCAAGGTGGTGGCAGACTATGGCCTCGGAGCCCAGAACACCATCCGAACGAACTTCACCACCAAACAGCTGACAGAGCTCGAGAAGGAGTTTCACTTCAGCAAGTATCTCACACGGGCCAGGCGCGTGGAGATAGCAGCCACGCTTGAGTTGAACGAGACGCAGGTGAAGATTTGGTTCCAGAACCGTCGAATGAAGCAGAAGAAACGTGAAAGAGAAGGCCTTGCTCCGGCTTCTACCTCGAGCGGCTCCAACAAGGACCTTGACGACTCCAACTCGGACCATTCCTCCTCGTCTTCTCCGGACGCCTCCCCAAGTTCAGAAACGTAATGGAGCCATCAGCGCCAACACACTGACAATTAAAACATAAAATTAATACATGAATCCAGTTAAAAAAAAAGAAAAAAAATTGGCTCCAATTTCAACAAAATACACTAATGAGTAGGCGTTGTCACTGCATATGCAAATGATATAGGCCTACAACACATACAATATATTTTTTTCTAAATACATTTGGCTACTTGGAAATGAAAAGCACGGAAGTACACTGATATGTTGTGCATCGAAGACAGTAGAGCCGGGTTTTGTACGTTCCCCTTGGTTGGGATGCACTTTTGTATGTTTACATATCTTGAAACGAGCCTTACAATATTGAATGTTAAAGGGAGCCTTGTATGGCACAAAACTTTTTTTTTTAATCTTAATGGTTGAATATTTGTTTGTTAATAAGTCTTTGAAATTAGCTTGGATCGTTGTTTCAAGAGTTTGTAGAGTGTGATTATTTGACCCCGAGAGTAGGAAGGAATTTTGAATGTGTTAGACTTTGCACTATAAGGTTACAGGGTTACACGCGGTTGGTGAGCATGAATGATGACGAAATCTAATACGAGTTAGCCTTTTATAATCACACCACGTAGATTACTTAACGAGATATTGACATTGAACATACATATCTTATAATTGTTATTTGCCAACAGGCCTCTGTTTTCGAAGTATAGGCACACAAAAAAAGTTATTTTTCATAATTTTGTACACACGATTTTACTACAAATGGGGAAGAGGCTATAGTAACTAGATTTGTATTTATATGTTCATCAGTCAGAGAACGCAAGACATTATTTATATTTTACAAATCAAATCAAAGTCTATCTTTTGACACATGTCGGAGTGAAATAATGTGTATGTGCAAAGGAGGCCCAGTTGATCGGTTACTGTGCTGTACTGACTCAAATTAAATAGGAGAAGTTTGAAAAGAAAAAAAAAAGGTTTTTAACAAGTGAACATTTTTCTTCTCTTCCACTGTTGTGAGACAGTGGCTTTTGTTAAAGCGCCAACTAACGGAGTTTTTTAAGTTTATGTCTGTTTTAAGATATTCTTTTTTACAAACAATTCTCAATCAATGTTACATGTATTTTCTTTGAATCTACCTCAAATAAAATCAATATTTTATAGAACTCCTTTTTTATATATCTCATTTAGGTAGCTATGATAAATATGTTTTTGGGGTTAGGCAAATATACGTTCACAAGAATTACTTTGATATAAATACTAGTTTTCTGCTAGTATTTCTCGCTCTCTCTCTCTTTCGTTGAAGCGACCAAGTCAGATCTCACTTGCAGGTCTGACCTGACTCGCATACCAATGACACACGGATGCTTTAAGCGTTTAAATGGCGGCTTTGCGTCAACGTGGCCTCGTTTTGACCCCGACTGTAGCAAGGGAGCGTGAGGCAGGGCCGACTTCACGGGTCCGACTTCACGCGCTATAGAGTGCTGGCCCTCCTGCTCCGAGCTCTAGGTGTGGAATGTTGCGGTGCTTTCCGGGTGGCTCGCGCTGACCTTTTTACCTCTGGACGGCCCTGGGATATCTAAACATGTAAACACAGTCTTCGCCACCTTCTCCCCACCTCCCCACCCCCAATTCAATACAAAAGGGAGAGACCTTTTCAAAGTCCCATTTCGCATTTAAACACACCCTTTATTGTTCCTGAGAGCCGGAAAGGAAAATAGCCTTCTTTGACGCGCATATCTTATTTTTCAAGAGAGACATTTGTCCCTTTCTTTCTCTCTATAGGCCTCAAAATGTAAAATCCTCACATTGTCTGTTTGCGTCTAGCCACATCCATGCCACCTACCAATTATACGGACATCTGTTCACAGCGCATTTGACAGGTTCCTGTAAAAATCTAAGGACTAGAACGATTAAAAACTGTGTGATAAACAGCATTAAGACGCGTGTGTGTGTGTGTGTGTGTGTGTGTGTGTGTGTGTGTGTGTGTGTGTGTGCGCGCGTGTGTGTGAGCGTGTGCGTGTGTGCGTGCGCGCGCGCGCAACAAAATCAGTCGTCAAGACATCACTTCCACTGGGCCAGCTGAAGTTTTACACAAAGAAGAGAAAGAGAGAGAGAGAGAGGGGGGGGGGGGGGGGGGGGTGACGTGAGTATCGTGTGGTTTGATATAACTGGCGCATAACTTTATGTATCGGTTCCGAAGTATCACGCGCTGAAATGGTTAGCGCTATCCTGTTTCCAATACATTAGTACGTTAAATATCAATTCAAGATGCAGATAAGCCTCTAAAGCTCATGTTCAGAACTCTCAATTGTATTTACTAGTTCTGGTAAACTAAACATCTTGTTTTCAAATTAATAAAACTATGGAATAAAATTAACAGAAAGTCATTGAAACGGTTTGGTTCCAAATTTTGCAGCATATTTTCCCACAACATTCACGGAGATTGTGTGTGTGTGTGTGTGTGTGTGTGTGTGTGTGTGTGTGTGTTTGTTCGTTTCCCATTAGAAGAAGTTGAATGTAGACAGTATTAAAGCATGAAAGCCCAACCCAGAAACATTACAGAGCTAACTATATAAAGGAAAAGCAAATCAATCCGAATTACAAACACATTTTATATTGCATTTAAATATCTCATTGATTAAGCACAAGGGTAAGAATACCGGTTGGTGCGGCGGATTTCCATCCAGGAGAAAGACATCAGGACAAAGTGACCGTTAGAGTTTCTGCCGTTGTGGATTTTACGCCTACGCCGCGGAGATGGCCCAGCATCGGCCTTCGACAACCAGCGGAATTCAAAAATACTGATCACACATAAGCGCAATTTTCTGTGTTATTTTAGAATAGTTTGTTGTAGCTCATGACCCTTATATTTGAAAACATACAGTATGTTTTTAAATAATATGACAACATTTGTGTTTAGAACAAAGAGCCGCTTGATATTGCAGTCTTATGGCGTGTGGATTCAAACCTTTTGAACTGTTGAACTTCATCTCCTCGTTTGCGCGCGCACACACACACACACACACACACACACACACACACACACACACACACACACACACACACACACACACACACACCCAGTGCTCAAGCCTCTTGAACTTGAGAGATGAGTTATGGAAGGAAAAACAGAAGTCAAGGGGTAACCCAATGAGTTCACCCTTAAAGAATCTCTGCCCCCTCCTCATTCAACTCCTCCTTCGCGCCCCCTCTCCCGAACACACACACACACACACACACACACACACACACACACACACACACACACACACACACACACACACACACACACACACACACACAGCTACTGATACCTCTCATTGCAGCGGACCACCCGATTACTGTGTAATGACCTTATTTGAGCAATAGCACCCGGGAAGGACAGGTGAGGGCGCGAGTGGGGGCACGAGCGTGTTACAGAGATTTAAGGTGCTGACACGAGCAGAGAGAGAAAGAGGGGAGAAGAACAAGGAGTTGAGAGGGGGATTGGAGGTTCCTCCTGATCGTTTAAGGAAGCAAAGTTTGCCAAAGTTTTTTTGGCTGTTTTTTTTTCTTTTCTTCGCAGCCATCCCCCTCATTCCCCGCGAGTCTCTTGTGGCCTCACCTCTTTTACAAAGTTTACGTGGGCTTGACAGTTCCATTTCTTCCCTCGACCCCTGTGACGGACGGCTTCAATATTTACGCAGGCGGCTCGGCATGGTTTGCCCACAGCCCTCCCGCCTCGAACAGCCCCGGCAGGTCTGCCAGCCTACCTTCTTTCACAGCCTCAGGTTCAGCGGGAGTTCAGGCCCAAATTAATTCCTGAGAGGCGTGGGTCAGTCAGGCAGGCTCGCTGTCAGACGCTGCTGATGGGCTTCCATCTCCCTTCTCCTCCTCTCTTTGCAGAGCGCGCTGCGGCTCGGGGTCAACCACAGGTTTCTGCCTCGCGCTCCTTCTCCTCTCCACATGCGCGCGCCCTGCATGCCTGCTTGCCTGTGGCAGCCCGACGCTCGAGGGGGCCTTGCCTGGCTCGCTCGCTTTGTTCATTCTAGAATCTCTCTGTTGTTTCTTTCTTTCAACCGCTCTCTTTTTTCCTATTTGCTTTGATTCCTTTTAAGATGTTTCTGTACTGTAAATATTCATTTTGAGGGGTGAAAAGGGCAAGGTTTTTCAAATGAATGAGCTGTGAACCTGTTCCTACAAGATTATTCCCCTCTAATTGGTGATTGTTCCAATATGAAGTATAAGTTGAAAAGAAAATTTTGAGTAGAATTAAATTTTGTTAAAATAATTACATTACATTACAATCATTTAGAGGACGCTTTTATGCATAGCGACGTTCACAAAATGGTGCTTTTAAAGGTAAAGGTAGAATACAAGTCAGGTGGATAAAATGAGTGCATCCCTGACCTAATCACCTAGATAAGAGCTAAGACGGATATGTCTGTTTCAGAGCTTAATGACAGTCGGCTACATGACGTATAGTGGCAATAGTGCAAAACACACACTGCATACACAAAAATTAAGTTTCGTTGCCAGTTTTCATATATGATTACATTTAGGGAAATTATTTAAATCAGCAACAAAAAAACAACATTTGTTAGAGTTATCTGGATGATAAGGTTATTGTTACATGGATTTTTTTATATTTGCCACATATTTTAATTTTAATAATTCTCTCATATAATAGGCTAAGGTCATAGTGCCCTGTCTTTATTTTTTATTATTGAAAGTATAAGGAATGCACTTTTTTGAATAATAAAAAGACCACATGTAATTATTATGTAGTGATATAGGCTACTGTTCAGTTGTGATAACATTATTGTCTGTAAATGTGTCTGTTTGTGGAGTCCATCTTGACCTATCGGCTATTGGCCTATATGTGTCACTGATATCTTTTCAAAGACAATCTTTGTATTTTTGTATCATCATGTAATAATTGTATAATCATTTGAGTTGACATACATTTTCAATAAAACCGTGAAATGCTTCTTTCAATTAAGTAAATGGCGATGTTATTTATTGATTATGAAATAGGGGTATTTTCTTTAAAAAGAAAACTTTACAGAAAAACGTCAATAAGAAACTACATAATTTAGCAGGCTATTCTATCCTCTGTGAAAACAAAATAAAACGAATCCAGATTTGATCATGTGTTTTAAGCTAACGAATATTGCATGGATGTGCCTGGTTTTAGGCGAATAAGATAAACGTGAAAAAATAACCCTTATGGTTAGGCAAATGTCTAATTGTTTATCACATTCAAGGTGCTAAATAGACCCCTAAATAGATGACATGGGGGTTTCCAATTGCTATGCCGTCACAATATGTTTTCTTATTTAAGATACTTAAAACATACAAAATTAGCATGCTAATTTAATTATTAACACTCTCAGTGATTTTCCTATACGGGTTAGGGTTAGTTACTTTGTACAGACGTGCCAATGGTGGGCCGTTAGGTCAGACGACATAACTATTAGCTCTCAACAGCAGCAAAAGTTTGATTCTGAACCATTGGTGCTCTGAGGTCAGCCAGGGTTCACAGTCTAACTCCCCGCCGCACGAGGCTTCACAGCCCGCAAAGCCGCCCCGGCAGCACTGCGCCTCACTCCTTGCCTTGTGAGAGACAGCAAGAGTAAATGAGTTGCGTGTCATCGCCGGGCCAAATGTAATCTCGCTCTACCAGACAGAGAAACAAACATCTTGATATAGTCCATTTGGAAATGATCGTTTAAATTGCATGAACCCCCACAAAAAATTCAAGAGAGCTTTGTTATCTATATATGTACATATATTTAAATTATGAGGCTGGCTTTATTAGTATATATTGATTTTCTGACTTTGCATATTCTCGAAATGTATAGACGAAGTGGGGGGAAAGGAGTTAAGCGCGTGGGTACAGGGAACGTTCTATTATCTTTGTGAAGTGAACAGCTTTCCAAGGATGGCTGTTTCGCTTCAAATATTTTGGTGCATTTGGAGCCAAAGGTTATCTGTTTCAAATTCCTAACTCCGATTTCACAGAGTGAGAAACACCAGATAAATCATTAAACGCAGTCAAGCCCAAAAAAAAGAGAGAGCTCGCAATAAAAAAGTAAATATAGCTTAAGCTAATTATCATCAAAGATGCAAATAATTTGAATGTGAATCAAGAACGAATATTCCGTTAAGTGAACTAAATAAACTTACTTCTGAGAAAATGGTTAGTCAATACAATCATTATGTTTTCAATTCGTAATGAGAATGAAGCGATGCCTGAGGTACCGTGGTCTGTGCGGGTCGGGTCAGGCCTCAGAGAGGCTGTTGTTTCACATCATAATGTTAGACAATACAAAGACGGTCAGAAGGCATACAGAATTCAGAATATTGGTCCTATATAACTCTAAAGGCCAGATCAATGATTCGTGACACAACTGAATGCAACTCTTAAAAGAATCCGATTGTATACGTTCTAAAAACGTTTCGTTGCGTCGCGAATCATTGGTCTGAACTGGCCTTATATACACTGGCTGCTATCTATAGGCAAATCAGCCCACTGCAATTCTGACATATATACTGGGGTTAGGATATAATTCTGGTATATAATGGGACTAGTACATAATTCTGGCATATGATGGGGCTAGTATATAATTCTGACATATATACTGGGGCTAGGATATAATTCTGACATATACTGGGGCTAGAAAAAATTCTGACATATATACTGGGGCTAGGATATAATTATGACATATATACTGGGGCTAGGATATAATTATGACATATACTGGGGCTAGTATAAAATTCCTCCGGACTTTTGAGATGACTTAAAGCGGGTTGAGGAATCTCTGGCACCAGGTCTAACATCGATGTAACTGAAGATGAACCTATAGACAACAGGACTGATGGTCTCATTGAATCAGAGATGCAGTGTGCGTGTGTGTGTGTGTGTGTGTGTGTGTGTGTGTGTGTGTGTGTGTGTGTGTTTGTGTGTGTTTGTGTGTGTGTGTGTGTGTGTGTGTGTGCGTGCGTGCGTGAGTGCGCGTGCGTGTGTGCGTGCGTGTGTGTGTGTGTGTAACATGTATGTTGTTTGTCAGGTAAATGAGGGAGTGCTAAATTAGGTCCTCAGTGACCTCATGTCCTCATTCCAGGTGATTCCCCCCCCCTCACACACACACACACACACACACACACACACACACACACACACACACACACACACACACACACACACACACACACACACACACACACACACACACACACAGACACACACACACACAGACAGACAGGGCGATGAGAGAGGGCGCTACAATAGCCTTGTTTATCAGACGCCAACACTGTGTGTGGACACTCGTCCCATCAGGGACCAGAGACAGAGAGGAGAGGCCATTCTACTGCAGGACACATCCATCACCAACGGCTGCACACACACACACACACTGAGTACACACCCACACACAAACACACAAATACACACACACTAAGCACACACACATAGACGCGCACCGACACACAGACACACGCACACACAAGTACACAAACATGCACATACACACATGAACACACAAAGACACTCACACACCATGATGAGCTATTGTGAACCATTCAAACACATAGAACAAACACCCCAGACACACAGATGAATGCCCGCACACACACACACACACACACACACACACACACACACACACACACAGAGAGAGAGAGACGCACGCACAGAGAGACACAGACACACACACAGATGAATGCACACACACTGTCCGTTTGATCAGATAATGATTAGTTTGTCTATTTTATCAGATAATGATTAGTTCGTCTATTTGATCAGATAATGATTAGTTTATTTATTTATAAGGTAATTATTATTATCTACTTGATGAGGTAATAATTAGTTTATTTGATGAGGTAATAATTAGTTTGTTTATTTGGTGAGGTAATAATTAGTTTATTTGATGAGGTAATAATTATTATCTATTTGGTCAGGGAATTATTAGTTGTTTTATTTGATAAGATAATCCATAATGACTCAACAGTGGCCTCAGCCTGACTGACGGTCTGTTTCATACCCGTGTTTGCTTCACGTCACTGCTTCAGTCTGGTGACCCCTAACAGTGACCTCTGCCTGACCTCTGTGACCCCACAGCGGCCCACGATGACGTTAGTCATGTCATTGTGTCCATAACGTACACCCTGTGTCCTCATGTCCAAACCTGTCAGAAGGTTGCCAGGTCTGCAGTCCCGCTGCCTGGTTGCCAGTTCTGCACCTTTTCCCCCTCCACGGCTTGCTAATGCCGTGACAGCGCTGATGAAGACAGGACCACGTCACTGCAGTCAGGTCCATGAATCACACGGGAGGTTGCCAGGCCTGGACCTCTTCATCCCCCTTCTAGGACCGGTGATTGTTATAATAACAGATTCAGTCATCGACAAGCTGGCTGACAAACCACTGCATT
>JAPMUY010005237.1:362500-369976 GCA_026901105.3 Galaxias olidus | reverse complement strand
CACCTTGTGCATGTGTGTGCGTGTGTGTGTGTGTGGGTAGAGCTAAGGCGAGTATTAAACAGTCATTTTTGCATACCAATATTAGCCCATCACCCTGACAACGACTTCTGTCTCCCCTTCCCTTATCACCATAACAACTAATCTAACTCAAATAGTGCTGCTTCAGTCCTGCACGCACGCGTTAAACTTCTCTGCTCCACTCTTTATATCCCCTCTCTCTTTCTGCCCCCCCACCCCCTATTCTTCTCCTCCTGCTCCGCTCGTCTTTAGTGAGAGGCTTCAGCAGCCCTACTCCTCCCCCATCCCTCTTTT
This sequence comes from Galaxias olidus, assembly GCA_026901105.3. Taxonomy (NCBI): domain Eukaryota; kingdom Metazoa; phylum Chordata; class Actinopteri; order Galaxiiformes; family Galaxiidae; genus Galaxias; species Galaxias olidus. The sequence continues at coordinate 369,664 of JAPMUY010005237.1, read as the reverse complement.
CTTTTTTGTTCTGTTCTCTCTGCCATTTTGGTTTCCTCTTTCTCTCTCTCTCTCTCTCTCCCTCCCTCCCTCTTGGCCTGTGTAGTCGTGGGTGGTTCTGCAAGCTAGCAGAACTACCAGCCTCTCTCCCTCTCTCCTCCCTCTCCCTGTGAATCACCTGAGATCCCACAAAGCCTAAAGATAGGAGTCAATAGGAGAGAGCAGAGGAGACGAGAAAAGAGGAGAAAGAAAGAGGAGCAGCGCGGAGTCTCCTCCCGCGCGCCGCGCCCGAGCGCCCCTCCCCTGAAAAGAAGAGTTACCCTCCTCCCCCTCCCCCTCCCCCCCGCTCGCCGACTCGGGTGACCTAGGCGTGTTATTGACATCCAAGCGGATGCCTGACAGCTTGATCGGCCCTGGGATTGACTCAGCGGCCTGACGGCCTAATAGACAGCTACGGACCCAAGGTCAGGCGCTGCAGCAAAGGACACGTCTCCTCGCACGGCGCGCCGGAGCCTTTCTGAGCAAGGAACCTTTCTGAGTTAGGATCCTTTCTGAGTTAGGGACCTTTCTGAGTTAGGAACCTTTCTGAGTTAGGAACCTTTCAGAGTTAGGAACCTTTCAGAGTTAGGAACCTTTCAGAGTTAGGAACCTTTCAGAGTTAGGAACCTTTCAGAGTTAGGAACCTTTCTGAGTTAGGGACCTTTCTGAGTTAGGAACCTTTCTGAGGTAGGAACCGTTTTGAGTTAGGAACCTTTCTGAGTTAGGAACCTTTCTGAGTTAGGAACCTTTCAGAGTTAGGGAGTTAGGAACCTTTCTGAGGTAGGAACCGTTTTGAGTTAGGAACCTTTCTGAGTTAGGAACCTTTCTGAGTTAGGAACCTTTCAGAGTTAGGGACCTTTCTGACTTAGGGAAAGGAGTCTTTCAGAGTTATGTAGGAACCTTTCTGAGTTATGTCTGAGACTTTCTGAGTTATGTTAGAGACTTTCAAAGTTATGTATAGGTGCCTTTGTAAGGTTGTAGCCTTGGTTTAGGTCTGAGACTTTCTGAGTTATGTCGGAGTCTTTCTGAGTTATGTATAGGAGCCTTTGTTATGTTGGAGCCTTAGTTAGGTTGGAGACTTTCTGGGTTAGCCTGGAGCAAAAACCTGGAGTGTTTGGTGGACATGGTGAGTTGTTGTCTTCATCACTGCTACTGTAGAGGGAAACACCTATGGTTGGAAATTAGCATGTAGATTCTCCCACCCACTTTCTCTCTCTCCGCTTTCATTCCCTTGTTCCGCCCGTGTTGGCAAGCATTCATTATTGAGTTTTTTTTCCCTTCCCCTCACTTGTCTTACGTGTTCTTTGCTTTCTCTCCCTGCCTCAATCGTTTCATCTCCTGAATACAAGAGGTCACCGCTCTCCACCCCTCTCTGGTCTCTCCATCTCTCTCTCTCTTTCTCTCGCTCTCTATCGTAAGCCCATTGGAGACCCTGACCCTTCTTGCATAACCCCCCCCCCCTTCCTCCCCAACACCACGCTCACATCTCTCACTCCCTCTCTCCTTCTCTAAGCCTTTCCTAAGAAATCCTATCTTCACTCCTCTTCAAAGAATAAGAGAGAATGTGTGTGGGTGGACGTTTTTCGTGCGCTTGTGTGGCAGCGCGTGCGTTTCTGTGTGTGTGTGTGTGTGTGTGTGTGTGTTTGTGTGTGTGTGTGTGTGTGTGTGCGCGCGCGCGTTCATGCGTTTGTAAACAGTCGCGTGAGCATGTCGGGGTGTGGGTGGGGGGTGGATGGGCGCGTATTGATCCCATCAATGTCTCTTGACCGTGGCGTTTCCCCAGCGCCTACAGGAAGGCTGGATCCGATGGAGGTCAGGGAAAGACACAGGCGCCTCCTGGTCGACGTCTCCCGGGGTTACAGCCTGTGGAGGCCGCGCTCCACAGACGACGACGACGTCTCCCGGGGTTACAGCCTGTGGAGGCCGCGCTCCACAGACCACGACGATGTCTCCCGGCCTCATTCACGGGACGGTGTTCCTGAACTGGCCCTCCGTCGGGACGGGACACGGCCCTAACGGAGACGAATGGTGTCCTCCACGTCCGTGGAAGTCGAAAGGGTTGGAAGGCAGATCTTGTGAGGTTTTGGTTGAGCGGCGCCACAGAGCGAGCAGCGCTAGCTGCCTGCGTGCGCCTCTCCTAGGGGGTGCTTGCGATAAATGCCTCTGCGTTTCCTTGTTTTTCTTCTTTAGCCTGTTTTCCAGAGCGTCTCTCCCTCTGCCTTCATTAAAAGGTTGTCTTAAGCTTCCCGGCTTAACACTATTTACAGTTACATTATTCCAGCCGTTAGCGAGAAGAAACGGCGTGAAATCCGCCGCTGTTCAGGACATTAGACAAGCTCCATTCTCGCCGCAAAATGGATTTACATAAATGAGGAGGTTGATGTATGGCAGCGGAGAGAAGGCGCGAGGTACAGCGAAGGCGAACGAAAACAAAAACGCTACAAAGGCGCAGAGAGAGAGAGAGAGAGAGAGAGAGAGAGAGCGGGAAAAAGAGCGAGAGAGAAAAAAAATGACGTGACAAATAAAGCCAGCTGAAAAGAGAGAGGGGAGCAGGGAGCGATGCTGCTGGATGTGTCGATAGCCCCGGGGCCCAAACGAGGACGGGGGCCCGGGCACAGGGCTTCCAAGCCTCTCTAAAGTGGGCTCCCAGGGACCAGCAGAGGCCCTCTGATCCACTGCATGGGATCAATACCGCCCTGGGTCCTCCTCATTACCACCCAGCCTGCAGACCTCGTTGTGTTTACCCTGCCACGAACCGAGGGATCAAACTCTCTGGGCGCGCTCGCATGTTGGTTTGTGTGTGTATATGTGTACACGGGCCTCACGTGTTGGTTTGTGTGTGTATATGTGTACACGGGCCTCGCGTGTTGGTTTGTGTGTGTATATGTGTACACGGGCCTCGCGTGTTGGTTTGTGTGTGTATATGTGTACACGGGCCTCGCGTGTTGGTTTGTGTGTGTATATGTGTACACGGGCCTCACGTGTTTGGTTTTGGGCCGTTCAATCTTCCGTACTTTTCAGTCCGGCCTGTGAATGCCTTCCTAAGTTCAAACTGTCCGATGCGTTCGCCGTCCGTCAGCGTCCAGGGTTATCTTTATCTTCCAGAGGTTTTCAGGTGCTGTCCTCTGAATCGGGTTTTAGAAGAAGACTCAAACTGAGCTGGCCAAAGACTAGCTGTATCTTTATGTTGCTCGGAGGGCTGTGTATGTGCCAGTGGGTGTCTCTGACTAGTTTCACAAACACATGTGTGTCTGTGTGTGTGTGTGTGTGTGTGTGTGTGTGTGTGTGTGTGTGTGTGTGTGTGTGTGTGTGTGTGTGTGTGTGTGTGTGTGTGCTGTACTTATGTCACCGTACAGTACATGTCTAGCGGTTCTCCATAGAGGCAGCGTTTTCCATTCAGAATGCTAATGACATTACCCGCCGGGGGCCTTTCCTCTCTCCTGCCTCTCCAACACTCTGTCCCTGTCACCCCCGTCACCCTCCACCCCCTTTTCAAGCTCCACACAACGCATTCCCAACCGCTCCGAACCCCCCCATCGAGCCCTGCGTTTCACACTGGACATAAAGGACCCAACAATCAGAGGAAAAGGAAAGCTGAAACTTCTTTTCTCCTCCTCCTACTTTTTTTTCCCCTTCTTTTCATGACTTACTTACTGAGGATTTCTCCATATGAAAACCTTGGGAATCCGTCTCTCGTGGGTCCGGTCCTCTGTGTTTTTTCCCGCTGAGCCGGTCGCCCTCAAGGGCTCGGGACCCTCTCGGTGGAAAAGAAAAAAAAAAAAGGCCCGAACGAGACTCCGGAAGCGGCAAAGGGGATTCTCGGAGAGGATTAGGGACTCAATGAGCCCATCTGAAACAGCTCGCTACCCAAACACACTACTGCTTTGAATCTTCCCCTAAAGCCCTCGCACTCCTCTGTGGCAGATTAAACCACAGTTCATTAGAGACAGGGGTTTTGTTCACGCTGACAAGCGGGGCCCAAGAATAAAAGAGCGTCAGTCACAAACCGCGTCGGAAAAGCATTCGTTATTGTTTGTACGTGTTAGGAATGCCGGGCACGCTTAATGTCAGGTAAACGAATGAAACTGTTTTACAACCGTTAAGTGATCAAACCGAAGTCCTCTCCGCTCCCGTTTGCTCGTTTCGCGGGCGCATTGTCGAAATGAATGGTTTCATTATTGCCAATTGAGTTTGAGGAAGGGCCGCCGCTCCCGATTCAAATAGTCGGAAGGAAGAGATCTGTGCTTACAAGAGCAGGACTATTCTCACTTCCTGGCAGGGATTTAATCCGGATCGCTTTCAAGCGTGGATTTCACCAAACACCAATATATAGTACAGCTAAGCTAAGATGAGAGAAAAAAGAAAACGGTGAGAATGTTGCAGATATTTCCCGCTCTCTGAGGGGGTAAATTACATCAGGATAGAGAGGGTCCTTAGCACCAGGGCTTCCCCGGTAATCAAGGCATTCCCTGGTCTAATGAAAGGTAGAAAGGTAGGCATGGCTGCAGAGCCAGCGGGAATGACAGCATCTCTGCTGCCTCCTCACTTCCTCTTCCTCTGTCCGGAGTGAACACTGCTCCGTCAACACATTTCCCAAAACAACACGGGAAGTTTTGTTTTCTGGGTGTTCACTGTGTCGGTATTTCGTCGTTCCACTATGGCCAAACATATTCTTTGCCCCACATTTTGTGTAGTTAAAGCCAGATGCTGTGTATATATATACTGTATATATATATGTACAGTACCAGTCAAAGGTTTTGACACACTTTCCCATTCAGTTCAATGGGAAAGTGTGTCCAAACATTTCACTGGTACTATATATATTTCAATACAGTTCCTGTATTTGCCATAAGTGATGCACAATCCAACACACAACATAAAAAAGCAAATCCTGTTTTTCTTATTATTTGTACTGTTATCTCTGTGACGTGCTATGATTATACTTGCCTTTAGCCTCACCCAAAAAAGTTGTGTGACCGGTTCTTGCACCTGATAAAATAGTAATGGTGGTTCCTGACCGGGTCGGCCTGTTTTCACATTCCAGCAGCACCGTACCGTCTTTCATCAAAATGTGCTGAGTGGCTGCCCTGCCTCCCACCTCTGTGTCAAAGCCCTCTCTGGCTGAGCAGCCTAATTATACCTATCTAAATCTAATGAGCAGCTTGAAATTAGAGAGGAGAGACAGGAGAGTGGTGGGGCTGTTTTTGGGCGCCGGGGGGGGGGGGGGGGGGGTGAGGACGGTGCCACTCCAACGAGGTGCATGTCTCCCCTAAGAGCCCCCCCCCGTCCCCCATCACCCTCTCGCTCGGTCTGTCCTTCGGCTTCCCAGAAAATCATCGTTTATCAATAATTGAGTACGGAGATTCCAGTCATATTAGCTGAATGATATTTAATTATTTCAACGTGTGCCCCCCCCCCCTCCTTGCTAACGTGGCGCTCTCGACCAGATGTTTTATTGAAACGCCGTGATTTTTTATTCGCTTTACATTTTTGATCGCCGATGTAATACTTAGGCTATAGGCAAAGTCAATTACCCTTAATGGATGGAGAGGAGCTGCAGGAACTAGTCCACAACAAACACACAGTGTTCCAGGAGTGACATCCAGTACATGGCTTTGGCCCTAGCAGATTCCCATCAGCCAGATAGTAAGAGACTGTAATGACAGTAATTGGCTGGCGAGTGCCACCCCCGTCCCTGGCCCCGGCCCTGGCAGAGATACCCGCTGTCTGGACTCTTGTCTTCACGCTGCCTCTCCCTGCTGCTGCTTGTAGTCTTCCTCAGTCCGACACCGCTGACACGCTCTCTTTCAGGGTCGGCCATTATGCCGCTGCATCCTCCTCACCCACGGTGCCCCCTTTGCCTCAGAGCTTAAAGTGCTGCCGCTGAGGCCACGGCTCCATGCCTAAGGCTCTCGAAGCCTTTGCCTGCCTCGCCCTTAGCCCTGTACCGTACACCAACTTTCCTCCACCCTTTTGCCTCGTCCCACCCCCCCCCACCCACCATGCGAGCGTGTTGTGCCCTCTCATCCTGTCCTCTCGGTACCAGGCCGTATGGCGGCATGGCCCGCCTCAGCGGTCGTGGGCCTCCCTGCTGGTGTGCAGGATCAGGGCACAGCTGTTGTGGTGCCGGGCCGAGCGGGTTTTTCGGGCACGGCTCCAGCTCTGCCGGCAGCTGGATTAGCCGCACAGCCGTTAGCATCTGAACTCCTGTAATGTGACAATGTGACAGGGAATACTCCCATCTGGGGGCCAGCGACTGAAGCTGAGAACCCGTGGAAGGTTTGTTTGTGCGCGTGCGTGTGCGTGTGCGTGTGTGTGTGTGTTTGTGTGTGTGTGGAGGCGGCGGGGGGGGGGGGGGGGGTCTAAGTGGAGACATCAACAAGGTAGCGAGCAGGCAAGGAGAAGGCAGAGAAAAGGAGGCGCGGGGCAGAGAGGGAGAGGTGAGGCGGCGGAGTGAGGGGGGCGCTGTGAGGCTGTGCCTTGGCACGCGGGGAGCCCGGCTGAATTAATGAAGGCAGCTAAGGTGCTGTTTTTGGTGCATGTGTAAATAAGCACAGAGGCATTGTGTTTGTGTGCCGTTCTCTTCAACATCTCCGCCAACACTCCCCCATTTCAATCCCCCCCCCCCTCCTCTTGGCAGCACATTCATCTTCTTCCCAGAGCCGACCAATTAAATACAAAATATTTCACAATTTATGAGTTCTTTTAAACTCAAGCAGAAGGATACCTTTTCATTTTTAGTATGGTGAGCAATTAGTTATTCTTCCGCTAGGGTGAACTATTCACATGATTTGCTCGTTTATTTGTACATTAATTAGATACATCTTTGCCAATGACCTCCATGGGCCTTCGAGCATGTATTATAGTATGCATGTACAGTATACATACCAGCCTTTTTGCATCAAATACATTACTAAGTGTCTGTGCGTGTGTGTGTGTGTGTATGTGTGTGTGTTTGTGTGTGTGCGGGTGAACACATCCCGTTGTGTGTTTGATCGTCCCTCCTCCTCCTCAGCCATTGGGAGAGGAGAAGGAGATGGAGTCGCACATGTGTGTATTGGGAGATTGGCTTCACGTACCTTATGAGCCCAACTGGAGGAACTGGTCCTCAACCCCTCACCCTCCAAATCAAACGCTCACCCAATT
>JAPMUY010005237.1:327500-345000 GCA_026901105.3 Galaxias olidus | reverse complement strand
CTGTCTGGGCACTCACTCACAGTACGGGTCTGTGCTGCAGGAGGGTGTGAGACAGGGAGATTTAGGACTGTTACACTGCAGACCATAGAATAGATGGACAGTACACTGTTGTATAGACTGATCTATAAACTGTAGTGTTGACCGTAGTATAGTATAGATAGACAATATAGACTGTAGTATAGACTATAGTATAGTATAGACAGTAGTATAGACTGGAGTGTAGTGTAGATAGACAATATAGACTGTAGTGTAGTATAGACTGTAGTGTAGTATATGGACTGTACAGGGTGGGAGGATCCAGACAGCAGTATAGACTGTAGAATAGACTGTAGTATAGACTGTAGTGTAGTATATAGACTGTAGCATAGACTGTAGTGTAGTATATAGACTGTAGTATAGACTGTAGTGTAGTATATAGACTGTAGTATAGACTGTAGTGTAGTATATAGACTGTAGTATAGACTGTAGTGTAGTATATAGACTGTAGTATAGACTGTAGTGTAGTATATGGACTGTACAGGGTGGGAGGATCCAGACAGCAGTATAGACTGTAGTATAGATCGTAGTATGGACAGACAGTATAGACTGTAGTGTAGTATATAGACTGTAGTATAGATTGTAGTGTAGTATATAGACAGACAGTATAGACTGTAGTGAAGTGTATAGACTGGACAGGGTGGGAGAGTCATGTCCTGTCCTTCTCTTTAGTACCACTCACCCTGCCTGGAGTGTCACAAAAAAGCTTTATACCCCACACCATATATTGGACATAAAAAAGCATCGATCGATCCAAGTTTCCAGGATTGATTTCAGGCCTATTTTACGAAAGAAATCACTGGCAAAAAGTTGTTTCATTTCCAAGCTCTGTAGCCATTGATTTGGCTACATCTTTCACGTAGTTCTTTGCTTTGAAGTGGCTTTGGCTATAAGATAGTTTTGCTAATTAACTTCCATTCATTTCAAGGCAAGACAACTCGGAACGACTCATTAAAACTTCCACATGAGAAGCCTCCCACAGAAAGAATCGAAACGCGCCGTGATCTTTTGATTACAATCCGGCGGTGTTTGTCTATTCACCACTGGAGCAGCTTCTTAGCATCACACTGCTCTCTTGGTGTCGTATGTAAACGATCAGAAACGTCTATCGGCGCGGCCGTGGCGGGGAAGCGTTCAGGGCGGCCCTCTTGATGTCAGCGATGAGGACAGTTTAATAATAGATGCCGGATCGGTTTGATTAACCCATTCCCCTCCCAACCTCCTCCACCACGGACGGTGTCGGAAAGGAGCTGGAACCTCAAACTGCTCCGGATCCTCTGTAGCCGTCCTCTGGGTGTCCTTGTCGCAGCCTTGACTGACTCTGATGGTGAAGTCTCCGAGGCTGTAGGGGACCTGCACAGCTTCCTGATAAGAGACTGACTGTGGTGAGCAAATGAGAACGGAGAAGATTGTGGGCGTACGTGCGCGCGTGCGCGGATGTGTGTGGGTTTGTTTGTGTGTGTGTGTGTGTGTGTGTGTGTGTGTGGATGTGTATGGGTTTGTTTGTGTGTGTGTGTGTTTATGGATTAATAATAGGAGGCTTGGGTGTGTTTGCATTGGAATTTGTTTTTTTTTTTGCATGGAACTAGCTCTGTGTGTGTGTGTGTGTGTGTGTGTGTGTGTGTGTGTGTGTGTGTGTGTGTGTGTGTGTGTGTGTGTGTGTGTGTGTGTGTGTGTGTGTGTGTGTGTGTATCAGAGCTAAAGCAGGAGGGGGCAGGGAGAGAGAGAGGAGCAGGGGTGATAATGACTTGTCAAATTAGAGGCGATGGATCCTGCAGCGAGTGTACACACAATCTGGAATGTTCCGATGACATTTCTGAGGCTGTATTTCTACGGAGGGAGATTAGCAGACTGACAGCTCTGCCGGAATCCCACAGAAAACAACTGCACAACAAAGAACACACACACACACACACACACACACACACACACACACACACACACACACACACACACACACACAGACACAGGCGCGCACCAACACACTAAGCACGTACGCTCAGACGCAAATGTATAGAGCCAGCAAATAGCAACAGATTATTCACATTTCCAAACAATGAAATGCTCACATAGACACACACACACACACACACACACACACACACACACACACACACGCTCTCTGTCATTTGTGAACGTTTCGTGTGTATGTTTCAGCACAGCTGTTTCTTTTTTCAAACGCACGGTGCATACATGGAGAAAACACAGTCGTTCCTTTTTCCTGTTTATTACTGCAAAATAAATACAAAGTTTGTAATGCTCAGTGGAGTAACCAGCGTTTAGTCGCCCCCCCCCCCCCCCACAATCGTTCACGTGACGGACGTCTGTGAGCGGCGCCAGTCATTTCCCCGACTTGGCGCGTGAAATAAAGTGGCCATTTAAAGAGGAACAAAGTCCCTGGCGGCCATGTTTCCCTGCAGCCAGCCCTTTGGATGGGAGATACTATTGAAGGCCCTAACCGCATCAATTTGGGCCTTCAAAATGGCTTTCTCCAGCTGGCCAAATCCTCACAAGCTTTTCGTTCTCCTTATAAAAAAAGAAGAGGCCTTTATTATCTAGGGCAAATGAAAAGAAGAAAGAAGAGAGAGAAAGAGAGAGAAAGAGAGCGCGGGAGAAAGAGTAAGTGAAAGTGAGTGAGACAGAATCAAAAAGCTCATGTCTGAGTGACACCCTTTTCACACACAACAGGGGAAATGGCTGCGCTAAAACGGGTGCTCGTTAATTTGAAGTCAATTGGAGAGTTATTCTGAGGATCAGTGGGAGAAACGCGGGGCCGAACTTGGTCAAGGGCAACACAGCCCACCCTGGGCTCCTCCTACGCAAGGCCTGAGGTCGTGACCTTCCCGTGACCTTGGCTTCAAAATGGCTGCCGCGCTGTTGAACGTGTGCTTAGCGAGATACTACTGACTGACTGAGGCTTCCTGCACTCATTGAGGTGTTAGCGAGCGCTGTGATAATCTACTGTCTGTTTTAGGAAACACTTACAGTCCCTGCGTCGGTGCGTTGGAGCTTATTGTAGAAGATGTCCTTGTTTTTTTTTTCTCTGTAAATTAGCTTCTTTTCTTTTCTTTTTTTTGGAGACTCACACAGTTATCTCTCAAAAGCTTTGTGGTGCCGTGGAATTTCACTGTGCCAATATGTATGCAAATGCTGCGATATTCCGCCAGAAATTAGATTTCTCTCCCCGTCCACTGTTACTTTGTCTTCTTTTCTTGTCTGGCAGACAGTGACAAAATACGTTTTAATATGGTGGGCCTGCATGGGGAAAAAATACTTTTCAAACGTTAAAACAAGAAACCTAAAAACAACAGACCACACCATGCCTGAAATAAGGACTTAACATGGAGGACAACCTGCTGTTATGACTACAACAGAACCCCACACCGTGTGTGTGTGCGTGCGTGCGTGCGTGCGTGCGTGCGTGCGTGGGCGTGGGCGTGAGGTGAGTCCTGTGCCTGGGCGCAACATTGTTCGTCAGACATGTGTAAGGGTGGCTGGCTGACAGAAGGGCTAGTGCAGTGCTGTGCATACGCAGCCCTCCCATCTCATTCCCATCTCATTCCCATCACATTCCCATCTCATTCCCATCGCACTCCCATCGATGCTGCTCCGTCGTGGTCGAGTCATATGTCCCCTCTCTTTGTCTCTCTTACTCTCTTTCTCTCTCTCTTGCTGTCTTTAACTCCCTTACCCTCTCTCTCTCTCTCACTGTCATTCTCTCCCTTTCCCTTGCGCTCTCTCTCTCTCTTTCTCTCTCTCTCTCTCTTTAATTCTCTCTCTCTCTCTCTCTCTCTCTCTCTCTCTCTCTCTTGGTCTTTTTCTCTCTGCGTCTGTTTCTCTTATTATGTTATCAAATGTGTCTGTTTATGCCTCAGAGCTCTTATTCTCCATGGGGAACTGAAAGTGTCACATGTAAGAGTGGCTCTGGGTCCGGGGGGACGTGTATTTTGGTTGCACTACCTTTGATGACATCCTCATTACAGACGGGCTACAGTCGCTGGAGAATTGGGGCAATAATACGAGAGGAAGCTGAGGGCGAGCGCTTCAGCATGTCGGCACAGAAAACGGGGAGGGCGAGTTAGGAGGAGGAGGAGAGAGAGAGAGAGAGAGAGAGAGAGAGAGAGAGAGAGAGAGAGAGAGAGAGAGAGAGAGAGAGAGAGAGAGAGAGAGAGAGAGAGAGAGAGAGAGAGAGAGAGAGAGAGAGAGAGAGAGAGAGAGAGAGAGAGAGAGAGAGAGAGAGAGAGAGAGAGAGAGAGAGAGAGAGAGAGAGAGAGCAGACAGAGGGATGCCGCTACATAAAGCCAAAACACCAATCTGTGTCTAAATCTGGTCCTTTTGGACAGAAAGCAGACGGGTTGTGCTGCCATCTTTACTTCTATCTGATGGAGAGAAAAAAAAGTGATCAGCATTGGGACACATTTGCATATAAATGAAGACTGGTGAACTGTCAGCTAGAGAGAGGGAGGGAGGGAGGGAGGGAGGGAGGGAGGGAGGGAGGCAGGCAGGCAGGCAGGCAGGCAGGCAGGCAGGCAGGCAGGCAGGCAGGCAAAGTGAACAGTGTGGTACGGAGGGCAGGACAGCTCTATAGCTGCACTCAGTATCTGAGCGGTCCATTTGGTTATACAGAGAGTGTGAAGTTGTAGGTGTGCATCTGTTTGACCCCGAGCATTGACACGGTCTGTGTTTGTTAGTGACGGGGCCAACTACCTTTGGGTTCCTCCAGCTAATCTGGTTTTACAGTTCAAAATAACATGGAGGGGAAAAAACACACCACCCGTCACACTGGAAATAGGCTTGGTTATACTGTGTGTTCATGCGTGAATGGGTGTCTGTGTGTGTTTCAAAATAAGTATCTCTCTCTCTCTCTCTCTCTCTCTCTCTCTCTCGGGTAAAAAAAGAGAGAGCATCTTTGTGTGTGCGTGTGTGACTGTGTGTGTGTGTGTGTGTGACTGTGTGTGTGTGACTGTGCGTGTGTGACTGTGTGTGTGTCACACAGCGAGTTCATACCGAGGCCATTTTGTTGGTTGAGGAGGCTCTGCAGGCGTGGTCATACATTCAGACCAGTGTGAGCTATACATTCAGACCAGTGTGAGCTGTACATTCGTTCCAGTGTGAGCTATACAGTCCGTCCGAATGTATGAAGAACGTATTCGTTTCTGGAGGGCCTATACCATTATCCAAGAAGAGCACTTTATTAATTTATTTTATTAAGCGTTTATTTAAGCAGGCGAGTCCCGTTGAGATAGATGTATCTTTTACAAGAGAGCCCTGGTCGAGAGGAAAACGCTGGCATAAAACTTCAGAAGAGACATAAAACAGTCTAAAGACAAAATGGATGAAGAGATAAAACCGTCTCAGTAAAAGCTAAAAGATACGGCCACCTATTGTTTAAAACGAGAACGAATATCGGTCCTCACTGACAGAACAGACTTTTTTAAACTCAAGAGATTTGAACTAAATCAGTTTTTTTTTGCAGCAAATTCCAGCTCCATGGGGTATAATAGCTTGCTAACCGCCCCCCCCCCCCCCCCAATAACACAGAGGTGGAGCGAGGAACAAGAATAAGCAGCGAGTCATTTAATCAAAGGTTAGAATTACCAGCGGAACGTTTGAAAATGGCCGCAAAGATAATGAGCGAGTTTCCCTAAGATGGCTTTATATGTAAATAAGCGCCAGGCGGTCCATCTGCGGAATCCCAAAGGAGTGGAATCCGCCATGTCGTATACGTCACAGTGATGGCTAAGAAGCTTGGCCTTACATACAAAAACGCCGTGCTCAGTCTCTGGCCGTCCGTCGACATACTTCCCTGACTTCTTCCAAAGCACAGATCAATGTGTGTGTGTGTGACGCTCCTGCCTTTCACCCTCTCTGACGTTGGGTGTGTTCTCAGGCCCCTCTCACACGTCACCTTTCCCCAGCCACAGGGACAGATCCGGTGACTTTGTCCTCTGACTGCGTGGGTCTCTGAAGTGCTTCTCCTGCTCCTAGTCGTGGCATTAGGGTCACCGCCGTGTTATCAGTACGTGGGTCGTCTTTTGCCCCCCGCCCGCTCTCACAGACTCCAGGGGTATTTTCACTTTGATGCGGTTGGTATTTTGTGAGGCTGCGCTCAGTCCACGGATTGTAGCGTTTAGCGCTGCAGACGTGAGTTGCGTGGCCAACATGCCCGCCTCATTGGGGTCTGTTCCCTCCGGTCAGCTGTCTCTCCAATCTGTCGCCAGGACTTTCCCTGCTTGTCATTCTATTCCCACCAGTCACCAGAAACCCATCTGGATGGGGCTTACAGCACCATTGTAATACACCGCATTAGCTAGTCCCCGTTCTGTGGTTGCAATACGCTCAGAGGATACAACCGAGAGAAATAGAGAATATCGAAGGAGAGAGAGAGAGAGAGAGAGAGAGAGAGAGAGAGAGAGAGAGAGAGAGAGAGAGAGAGAGAGAGAGAGAGAGAGAGAGAGAGAGAGAGAGAGAGAGAGAGAGAGAGAGAGAGAGAGAACCAGAGAGAGAGGGAGGAAGAGAGAGAGAGAGAGAGAGAGAGAGAGAGAGAGGGAAAAAAACAGAAGAGAGGACAGAACAAAGAGAGAAAGGGAGCTCGGAATAGAAAGAGGAGAAAATAGAGAATGAGGAAGGATTGGAGACCGAGCGAGGGGAGTGGGTGGCAGAGAGAGAAGTGAGACGGAGCTAAAGAGCGTGTTGGGGAAAAAAAGGTAGCGAGGCTCTTTTTTTAATGTGGTCTCGCGGACCTGTCCGGAACCTAGCGCCCACCTACCATCTGTTAATTACACTTCATTAGTAAGGGAGGCAGGGAGCAGAGCGGGGGGCCAGGGGTGACAGTGAGAGGGGCCAGGCAGACAGGTGGAGGGGGCGACACTCCGACACAGAAAGAGAGAGAGGGGAGGATGAACAGAAAGGAGAGAGAGAGCGAGAGAGAGAGGAGGATGAACAGAGAGGAGAGAGAGAGAGCGAGAGAGAGAGAGAGAGAGAGAGAGAGGAGGATGAACAGAGAGAGGAGAGAGAGAGAGAGAGAGAGAGAGAGAGAGAGAGAGAGGAGGATGAACAGAGAGGAGAGAGAGAGAGAGCGAGAGAGAGAGCGCAGTAGAGACGGTGGAGGAGAGATAATGGGATTTTGATTATAGGGGACAAAAAAAAAGCAGGAGGTGGAGTCGACGGATCAGCGCTGATACACGGCCCATATTCAAGCCCCCATGTGGCGGTCTCTCTGTGCGTGTGTGGGAGTGTGTGTGTATGTGTGTGTGTGTGTGTGTGTGTGTGTGTGTGTGTGTGTGTATACATCTGTGTTTGTATGTTTGTGTGTGTGCCTATATATTTGTGTGTGTGCGTGTGGGTGTGTTTGTGTGTGTGTTTGTGTGTGTGTGCGCCTGGGTGTCTTTGGGACTCTCTCTGAGTGAGTTTATGTATAAATCTGAGTGAATTTATTCTAGCTCTGGGGTCTGTATTTATTGCCTGGGTTTAGTGTCACGCCGAGACAGACAGCTCCTTCATCTGCCTGAGGACACTGTGTAATAAGGGCTCCCTCACACACACACACACACACACACACACACACACACACACACACACACACACACAGAGGCAGCGCTACCCTCTCCTCCTGCCTGGAACGCTGGATGCGACTAGCCTGTATCCTCTGTAGAGGCTGTGGCTGTGAAGCGGGGGTGTTGGGCCGCGGTTTGACAGGACGGGGGAGGAAGAGGTCGAGTGGAGAGGAAGCCGCTATAAGGCACACCTACTGCAGTAAAGCAGCAGCACCGCGTACTGTAGCACGGAGCACTGCCAACAGCCGCGTCTCAGAGGAGACCAGCGACTGCATTTTGTGTGTGTGTGTGTGTGTGTGTGTGTGGGGGGGGGGGGGGGGGTGTGTGTGTGGGTGTGTGTGTGTGAGAGTGTGGGTGTGTGTGTGTGTGTGGTGTGAGTGTGTGTGAGTGTGAGTGTGAGTGTGTGGGTGTGTGTGGGTGTGTGTGGGTGTGGGTGGGTGTGTGTGCGTGTGCATAGAGTCGTGGCTCAGTGTACTTTCAGAGCAGGCTGCGTAGAGTCCATTCAGTTAGACAGTCTGTGAGTGTGTTCTGAAAGGGACAGGGCTTTGCTGTAAGATGTGGGGGATGCATTTGAACAACGATGGTAAAGGTTCTGAGAGAGTTTGTCTGTTTTGACGTGAGTGGTGTGTGTGTCTTTCTGTGTGTGTGTGTGTGTGTGTGTGTGTGTGTGTGTGTGTGTGTGTTTCTGTGTATATGTGTGACAGAAAACTCCAGCGAGCAGTGTATAGAAAGACAGACGGAGAAAGAAAGAGAGAGAGAAGGAAAGAGAGAGATCCAAAGAGAGAGAGAGAGAGCATAATGGAGAGTGATAGGAGAGAGAGAGTGAAAGAGAGATCGAGAGGAGAGAGAGACAGAGACCGGTCTATGGAGAGAGTGAGAGGTGTGGACTGCAGTATTCCTCTTGGAGGAGAGAGGGGGGGTGACATTGATTTTTCTGCCCGGCCTGGGGATATGGGAAATGTCAGCCTCTAATTGAGTTGATCAAACCGTTTGGGTTTCAGACGTAAATATGTTTTCCCACAAAAGGCCACAGCATTAGACAATTCCCAGAGGGAGGTCTGTTAGGGCTCCAAAGCCCTTTTCTCTCCTGGGTTTCCTTCTGTGTTTCTGTTAATTGAGTAGGTGTATGTATGCGTTGGAGTGCGTGTTTGTGTGAGTATTTGTGTGTGTGTTTGTGTGTGTTAGCCTGTGAGCTTACATATGCGTTACTGTTTGTTGAAGGTAGTTCTGTGTTTCATGGTTTTGTGCATTAGGGTCAATGGTTTAGCGTAGCGGCTCGCGACGTTGAAATGTAACCACAATCTTTTCCTCCAATGTTCTTTGCGATTCATTCTGAAGGAAAGGCATTTTAGTTTTCCTGGATAGGTGGAGATCATTTAGAGAATGTTTTAGTTTAGAGCATAGGTCGAGATACTTTGATTGTTGTCAAGGGTTGCATCTGAGGGAGGAGAGTGAGAAAAACGGTGTGTGTGTCTGTTTATGTGTGTGTGTCTGTTTATGTGTGTGTGTGTGTGTGTGTGTGTGTGTGTGTGTGTGTGTGTGTGTGTGTGTGTGTGTGCGTGTGCGTGTGCGTGTGCGTGTGCGTGTGCGTGTGTGTGTCGGGGAGGGTGGTCCCGCCAGGTGAGCTGATTGGTATCTGGATGAGGATGAGGAGGGCAGGTGTGTTCTGCCTTCACTGATAGAACAGAGAGCCACAGATCTCCCTCTCATTAGACCTTTCTCCCCCATCGATTAGCCTGACCCCCCTCTTAGAGGCCCGGCCTGGCTGCTGCTGCTGCTGCTGCTACGGGTGCCTTATCAAAGACACAAACGGCTCCTGTTAGCTGAGAGTCGCCGTGGCATTCTATATGGATTGCTGCAAGATGACATATGGCTTTTCATTTCATAAAGATGAATGTAGTATATTATGTTTGGTTTTATAATATGTCTGCTTCCGGAGGGAGTCGACTCATCTTAAGGTGAATATAAAATGAAAGCAGACGAGTCATGTTAAACTGTCCAAGGGCCAGAGTATTGTGTGAGCAAATGTCTGTGAGCAGGTGTGTGTGTGTGTGTATGTGTGTGTGTGTGTGTGTGTGTGTGTGTGTGTGTGTGTGTGTGTGTGTGTGTGTGTGTGTGTGTGTGTGTGTGCAAAAGTCTGTGAGCAGGTGTGTGTGTGTGTGTGTGTGTGGGCGGGACATGGGTCTGGGAATGTGCACATAAACTGAAGGGAGCCTTCTCTGATAATTAAGGGTGATAATTAGACAGGGCTTTGCGTGTGTGTGTGTGTGTGTGTGTGTGTGTGTGTGTGTGTTCAGTTTTGCACACACACACAGGCACATGTGCTAACATGCGATCCCTATCCTACTGGTAATTAAGAGAAGTAATTAGGCAGACACCCTCAAATTCACACAGGGAATCAGCACAGACACATTCACACCCACACCATCACACACACACACCCACACCCACACGCGCTCTCACACACACACATACACACACACACACACACACATTTTTTTGCTCTGATAATTAAGGGTATTAATTACAAGCATAGTTGTCCCTGTGAGATCTCTGTATCACTCACAGACTGGCACACAGCAGGGTCCTTATTACTGTAACACTTTACATGCACACTCACACACACACTCTCTCTCACACACACACACACACACACACACACACACACTCATACACACTCGCACACTCTCACACACACACACACACACACACACACACACACACACACACACACTCCACTGACTACTGTAAACAAATGGTGTCTAATTAGTCCTAGACTGATGGTTGATAACGGGTTAACCTTTGGGAACACAGGAACAGAGGTAGAGAATTACTGCGGCTCTGCTGATTCCAAATTAAACGGTCGTCTCTGAAAGATCGATGCCTCTCTCCGTGGAGCACTGTGACATTATTAGGCAATGGCCAATATAAGCCAGGTCGCTCCCCATCATTTCGTTCAACCACCGACACCTTTGTAGTGTTTATAAATATATCCTGGGTCCTCATCTCCCAAATACAGGGACAGCACAAAACAATAAAGCATCTCTTTTATAATGATAATCAGAAGTCAGAGGAGCCACAAAAGCGTTGCCATTCTCTCCTTATTTGAACACACTCTGCTCCGAGTGGCACCTAACGAGGAAGTGAATCTCCCAACGCTTCGGCCCGGAATCTGCTAGTTATGCCCCTCTAATGAGCTCGTCTAGTGTCCGCTGGTCACATCTCTCACATCCCTCTAACGAGCCAGCTCACTCTGAGGACAACCACGAGACCATGCACTCTATAGCCTAGCTCTGGGGCAGCACAACATGAGATTAGCCCTGTGGCCCAGTCTGCCCAATGCTCCCTAAACCGTGCTAGCAGATTGGCATAATTGCATTAGCAGGTTATTTCTTGAAATCTTTGCTTTCAGTCACTTTAAAGCTACGTTCTGTTTAGAACACCTAGTCCGTGTTGAGAAGTGAACGGAAAGGTAAGTGGTGGTCAGTTGTTTGTCCTAGCTTTAGCGTAGCGGTGTGTGTAAATACACAGGGCCACCGGCTAATGAGTTAGCCTAGCATGGAGCCTCACACTCAGCACCCGTGGCTGTGGGCACCGAGGTGCATCCTTAGCACTGCGGGATCCCCACAGCCTTTATGGAGATCTTTTACCGCTCCTTCCCTTGAAATGTCAGCGTGGTTGAGTGTTTGAATAATACTGTGGAGTGCCTGGTGTCTCTGAGACCACAGTGTGCTCCCTGAGCCCGGGGTGTGTGAGTGAAACACGGAGGACAGAGGAGAGGTGAAGGGGAGGGGAAGGAGATGAAGAAGCCAGGCATATGGCAGGCGTTCTGCTCTAGATAGCAGTACGTCGCTTGGTCAAATGCAGAAGGGGCCACGTTATACTACACACCAAAACATCGTGATTTAACATAGCCTAAGCGTGACATATTTAATGGTCCATTAAATCCTTTACTTTTTTTCCCCCATCAAATTATCAAGATATCATTTTCCATTTTTCTTTTTCAGTTTTAGCTACGTTGTAATTGTTAATTTAATAATATATAATATTGTTAATAATAATGTTTTTATACCATCATTGACATTACATCCACAACAGTGTAAATCGCAACAAAATCCCACCATCCATAACGTCTTGCTGAAATCTTTCTTTCCGACTTTTGCCTTTCATTTCATACTCTCGTCGCGCGGGGGCTGGGGGGTTGAGTGAAGACCGCTTCTTTGAACCAAACCAAAACATTTCTCCTCCATCTCACCCCCCCTCTCTTTTTGTCTCGGCAGTGGACGGCTGCACGGACTGGTCGGTGGACCTGCTGAAGTACCGCGTGCTCCAGGGCGAGCCGGTGCGCCTGAAGTGCGCGCTCTTCTACGGCTACATCCGCGCCAACTACAGCCAGGCCCAGAGCGTGGGCCTCAGCCTCATGTGGTACCGCAGCTCGGGCCTGGGCCACGGCGACTTCGAGGAGCCCATCTCCTTCGACGGCGTCCGCATGAGCAAGGAGGAGGACGCCATCTGGTTCAGGCCGGCCGAGCTGCAGGACGTGGGCCTCTACTCATGTGTGCTACGGTGAGAGAGGAGGAGCACTCACACACACACTCCCTCTACTCCTGTGTGCTACGGTAGGAGAGGAGGAGCACACACACACACACTCCCTCTGCTCCTGTGTTCTGCGGTGAGAGAGGAGGAGCACTCACACACACACTCCCTCTACTCCTGTGTTCTACGGTAGGAGAGGAGGAGCACACACACACACACTCCCTCTACTCCTGTGTTCTACGGTAGGAGAGGAGGAGCACACACACACACACTCCCTCTACTCCTGTGTGCTACGGTAGGAGAGGAGGCGCACTCACACACACACACTCCCTCTACTCCTGTGTTCTACGGTAGGAGAGGAGGAGCACTCACACACACACACTCCCTCTACTCCTGTGGTCTGCGGTGAGAGAGGAGGATCACTCACACACACACACTCCCTCTACTCCTGTGTTCTACGGTGAGAGAGGAGGAGCACTCACACACACACTCCCTCTACTCCTGTGTTCTACGGTAGGAGAGGAGGAGCACTCACACACACACACTCCCTCTACTCCTGTGTTCTACGGTGGGAGAGGAGGAGCACTCACACACACACTCCCTCTACTCCTGTGTTCTACGGTGAGAGAGGAGGAGGAACACCCCCACACACACGTAACTACTCCCTCCTCTCCACCGTTCTACTGTAAGAGAGGAGGAGGAACACATTGCTTTTTTTCATTACAGTTTTTTTCAATTGCTAACAAGCATTGGTCGAAACCGAAGTCACATTGTCAAAACTCTTCACACAATCAGCAAAACAGAAGTCTATGTGGAGCAATCTGTTAATCACTTTTCATTGCTTTCACACAAAATGCATTCAGTGACCACAGTTACCAAAATTCATGAACTCCTTTATCAGTCAGAGTTCACCAACTACAAAACACTATACTTTTGCAGCAAAATTTTAAAATGCTAACACACTTTGTTCAAAACAGTTAAAAACACAATCAAAACAGAATGATGAGGAAAAAAAATCTATTTCCGCTGCAGCCACGTTTATATCTATAGAAAATAATAACAAAATATTGACAATAAAATGGGGGCACACACTTAGCACTGTTGCCTGTGTGTGTGTGTGTGTGTGTGTGTGTGTGTGTGTGTGTGTGTGTGTGTGTGTGTGTGTGTGTGTGTGTGTGTGTGTGTGTGTGTGTGTGTGTGTGTGTGTGTGTGTGTTTCTCCAACAGTCCAAAAACATGCAGGTTAGTTGGTGACTCTATATATTGCCCTTGTAGGTAATGAATGTGAGTGTGAGTTGTTTTCTGTCCCTATATGTCGACCCACACAATGTGATAGACTGGCACCATGTCACAGGCATTCAGTACCACGCCTTCGCCCTTTATCAGTGTCCGCTGGGATAACACTCCAGCCCCACTTTGTTCAAAACAGTGACCCTGTACAGGAATATGAGCGGTAAAAGTTAATGGATGGATAATAACAAAATATTGACAATAAAATGAAATAATAATAATTCCAAACATAGTAGAGTGCAGTTTACAGCTGACAACCTACCCAGGCCTCATTGCTCATAGTAAGCAGATAAAAGAGGATGGCTTCTGAATGTTTTTTTGGGAAATATGGATCAAAGAGGACAGGTTGGTGGAGTGAGAAGAGTGTCAGGGAGAGGGAGAAGAGGAAGGAGAGGAAGACCAAGAGCTGTGGTCTCTGATGAGATAAGGGCCTGAAGCCTGCCAGGGTTGATTCAGACATTCTAAAAGATTCCTCCCATGGTGCATTGCCAGAGAAAACATACGATGTGATGTTGATGAAAACATGTGGCCAAATGCAGAAGCGAGGAAATGAATATGTTAAATACATGAAGTACTGTAAATCACTATGCAAAGATATAGAAAACATAAATGAAACTGAAGCAAATTTCTGCATTGCTGATTCGTTCTTGTTACAATATTCAATACAATATACGATAATTTAATACACTCAATAAAGTGCAAAGATCTTATTCTTCAATAAAATACTGATTTATCTGATTTTTTTTTTTAAACTTTAAAGATAAAACGTCTTTCACGTTATGTTCTTTGTTGTTAGTATTTTGTAGTTCAGTGTGCTAAGAGTGACAGTGTTTGCCTTCTGAGTGAGACTTGTTGCCAGTGTTGTGGATGAATGAGCTCATTTTGAGACATGTATGATGTGTTTTGTTGGTGAGAAAGAGCTTTGGAGGTGAGATGAACTGTTTAGCTGAGATGAATGTTTGTAATGCAGACTGTGTGAAGAGTTTTGAAAAAGTAGTTTCAGTATTGACCAATGCTTGTTAGTGATTGAAAAAAACTGTAATCTGTTTTCTTAATTATTTTATTTATTTCTGTCTTTCTATAAACTGTTTTAAGGTGACCTTGAGCATCCTGAAAGGCCCCCACGTCTAAAATGTGTAATGAGTATCACTACACACACACACACACACACACACACACACACACACACACACACACACACACACACACACACACACACACACACAGAGTTGAATGTTGAGTATAGGGAGACTGCACAGTGAGAGTGAGACTAATATAGGGTATTAAGCCCGGCCATGTTTGCATAATCATGTAGCAGTAACTTATTAACCTTTGCCGTGGAGTGCATCTCTCAATGATCGGCCCATTGCTGCTCTTGATTTCACCGTTTTTTTAATGTACCTTACGAGAGGCCACTTAAAAACCCAGAGAGGCTCGTACGCTGTCCTACTCTTTTTCTCCCCTGTGGCTGTGTGTGTGTGTGTGTGTGTGTGTGTGTGTGTGTGTGTGTGTGTGTGTGTGTGTGCGCGTGTGCGCGTGTGCGTGTGCGTGTGCGTGTGTGTGTGTGTGTGTGCGTGTGTCAATGTGAGTGTGTGAAGACACACAGTGCAGTTCCAGAACATCGTGTGTGACTATCTGACACGAGTCCCAAGGAACAACTCCCCTCCCCCCCGACACACACTCACACACCCCAAAAATAACTCCTACTCAGTTAGAGTTCATGTCCCTGTTGTATTTGATGACTGGCAAATCATGCTAATAGAGGGCGCTTCATGTTTTACATGTTTTGGTTTAACATTCAACGGGCTTCTCCCTCCGACGCACTAGAGTGTCAGAGCCCGTGGGCCTGCGCGGTTTCAATGAGACGGGGTAGAGTCGGAGGATTTCAAAGTTCCAAGACAACCTAATCAGAGAAGCTTTCACAGAGAGAGAGAGAGAGCGAGCGAGCGAGCGAGAGAGAGAGAGAGAGAGAGAGAGAGACTTCCCTGTGAGCCAAAATCAATTGTCTTTTTTTGTCCGAGGGTAAGCTTTTGAGTCACACATTTTAGCACACGTGACCCAAACACTTCCTGGACAAGTCCTTTGGGGCGTAGACAGTGTAAGCCAGAGAAACTTTGAGAAAGAGAGAGAGAGAGAATCACTGTTCTTCTCTGTGTACTCTCGCTCACCGGTTAAAACAGGTCCATGTTTCTATGCTGGATCGTGTACCGGACATTGTTTTAGCGCACGCGCTGACTGACTAGCAGAGCTCCATAGCCTGTGTGTGCAGCATGCCTGAACGGGGCTGACTAGCAGAGCTCTGTAGCCTGTGTGCCGTAGCCTGTGTGCCGTAGCCTGTGTGCCGTAGCCAGTGTGCCGTTACTTGTGTGCAGCGTGCCGTGCACGGCTCCGTATCTCTAAATGTGGATAAATCCCCGTGTGTTAGGTTCAGCTTTGCACCGAGACTCTCCAGATGTTTTTCCTGAGAAGGAGATATGGAGGTGCATGGAATCACTGGACCGTG
The DNA here is from genome assembly GCA_026901105.3 of Galaxias olidus. Taxonomy (NCBI): domain Eukaryota; kingdom Metazoa; phylum Chordata; class Actinopteri; order Galaxiiformes; family Galaxiidae; genus Galaxias; species Galaxias olidus. Next base: position 329,080 of record JAPMUY010005237.1, on the reverse strand, counting down.
TGTGTGTGTGTGTGTGTGTGTGTGTGTGTGTGTGTGTGTGTGTGTGTGTGTGTGTGTGTCCACTGGGTCTGTGCTCTAGTGCACGTCAACGGTTATCTTCGTCCTTTTCTGTCTGAAATGTAACTTTAATCGGCAGTTCCTGCGTGAAGGTGACTCCATTTACATAACAATCTCTCTTCTCCTTCTCCCTCCCTCTCTCTCTCTCTCTCTCTCTCTCTCTCTCGCTACATGTCATCTCAATGTAAATGAGGCCTGGAACCCTTCGCTTACGCCCTTGCCTCCTCCCTCCATCTCTCTATCTTTCTCTCTTTCACCCGTACGTACACATACACATGTACCCCCCCCCAGTCCAACAGTCCTTGCATGACTCACCTCGTGGAGTGAGTGTGTAAACTCCATAATGAGTCTGTGTTCTTGAGCGGCCTGGCCCCTCTGTTACAGGTGTGTGTGTGTGTGTGTGTGTGTGTGTGTGTGTGTGTGTGTGTTTGTTTAGAGGACCGCATGAGGGGGGGACTAACGCTTGCGCCGCCCCAGAGTGAAACTGAGCGGGACGGAGTGTGTCAACCCCTTCCCCAACTGTCTGTTCGTCAGTCAAAGCCCGCCGACACCTCCGCCCGCTATCCCCCAAAGGCCCCCGCTGTGAATACATTAACCTGCAGAGGGACCCGCCGCCTTCTCATTGGCTCCCCAGGGACAGCTGGGATTTGGTTGGCTCAGGTGTCCTACTGTGTGAGGTCATCTCTGATAATCTCCCCATCGTGTCAACGTTTACACCCGGAGCCCGGACTCAGTGTGTGTGCGCGTGTTTTTGTTTGCTCCAGCACTTCTGGAGTAAAATAACAATCAAGTCAGCACGTTCCTACATGATGGTGATATTTATTGTCCCCACTTACTAACGTTCCTAGTTTACAGTGTTTCTGACAGTCCAGTTTCTTTGGACAACATTGCACATTTATTATTTATAATCTTTACTCCTTGACCATTTGTCCGCTGTGCTAACTGCGGTCTCCTCGTCTGTATCATGTTGCCTTCTGTGCCATAGCGTTGAGCTCCGAGGAGCCGTGTGTGTGTGTGTGTGTGTGTGTGTGTGGCCCGCACGCACATATGGCCGGAGGGGTCAGAGGTGTTCACAGGAGAGAGGTGACTCCCTTATTGCTTCCATAACCTGAGTAGATCATATGAAACCCTGTCATCGCCGGTGAATGGGAGCATCTGGCGAGCCGTAAATGTAATGTAATGAAATGAAATGAAAGGCCATATGGCTGTGTACACAGAGGGTCGCAGCACTCCCAGACGGCCTGCCTCGGACGCCAGGACGGAGACAGGGGGAACACCGCCCCCTGTAGGCCGGGGTCAGAACCCTGGGTCTGGGAGGGCGACGAGCACAGCTGCTGGCAGACAGGCGGCGGGCAGACAGGCGGCGGGCAGGGAGGCGGGCGGGCGGGCGGGCGGGCGGGCGGGCGGGCGGGCGGGCGGGCGGGCGGGCAGACAGTCAGACAGACAGACAGACGGGCGGGCGGGCAGAGATACAGACAGACGGAAGACAGGCAGGCGGGTAGACAGGCAGACAGACTGACAGG
>JAPMUY010005237.1:317500-320000 GCA_026901105.3 Galaxias olidus | reverse complement strand
GTGTTGTGGTTCGTTTCTTGTGTATTGCCGGTAATAAAGTGTGTGCCTGGCCTAATTTGCTCCAGGATGCTGGATGAACACAGCTTATGGAGCGGCGGTGTTCAGAGCGCAGTGCCGGGGAGCCTCTCCTGTCGGCCCTGTGCGTCATCACCTGGGCCGTCCTCCATTAAAAGGAGTGCTCTGTTCTTCCAGAGCCGGCCCGCCTTAATAAAGGGCTATACCATTAGGCCACCTCCTCTATAAAGAATATACTGCCCCGCTGGAATTAGATTAGCTCATCCCGCGCTACGGGCTCGTTTGCCTTATTAAAACCACGCCATCATCCCCTCAAGTGGGCGTGCGATTATCCACCTTTATCACGGCCTGTTAAAACCGACACAGCCTGGTCGGCCCTGCGTAGAAAGAAAAAAAAGAGGCAAACTTCCATCTGAAGGCTAATGGTGTAGTTTTATTTGATAGGCCAGAAGGATGGGGGAGGTCATTAAGTTTAACCGCTCTTAAACGCCGCGCTGGAGACTGTGCCCTCTGGCTTGACCCTGGGCTCTTTACTAGAACGAGGGGTGGTTTGGTACGAGGAGGAGGGGGGGTTCCCCCGTGCTGTGACCCCGCCGTGCTCCATAGGAGGCTCCATTAAAGGTGGTGGTGGGTAGGGGGGGTTGTACCTGTTCTGGGGTCGTGCTGTGATAGGAGGTTAACTGCGGGAAATACTACAGGCCGCGGTGGCTAAGGGCTAGCGTTTAATCAAGTCCTAAAGCCCCCCCCCCCCCGCGCGGGTTAATAGATATGTACGAGACGCAGAGAGCGTCTCCGCCTGTCCCTCCTCTCCTCCGCGGCGGAGTCCGGGAACGTTTCTCCTCCTTATCGCACTCCGAGGTCTTGCGTGTTTCCACGGGGAGCCCAGAGGCCACGCGGCTCAGTTCCGCATGGCAAACAGGAACTCTCCTTATCGTCCAGGAGAAAATGCGAGCGAGGGAGAGAGAGAGAGATATTGCCTCCCCCCCCCCCCCCCCCCCCCCAATACCCCCTCTACCCGCATCCCGCTCCCTGCCGACGGGAGGGCCTTCTTGCATCCTCCTATAATGGATTGGTAGAAGCGGCGCGTAGCCGATGGCCTGTTGGGACGCGGCCCCCTAGGACAGGCTAGCCCGGCTTCACGTTAGCTAGCCTGGCTTCACGTTAGCTAGCCTGGCTTCACGTTAGCTAGCCCGGCTTCACGTTAGCTAGCCCGGCTTCACGTTAGCTAGCCCGGCTTCACGTTAGCTAACCTGGCTTCACGTTAGCTAACCTGGCTTAACGTTAGCCTCTGTCCTCACTGTCGCTGGCCTGAAGCCCACTGGTGAGGGACCACCACCACGGGGAGGCCTACCACCACTCACAGAGGACAGCGCGGGCGTGTTCATTATAGGTAAGTGTTGAGCAGGGGGCCGTGTTGTTGTTTGTGAATCCGAAGTCGGAAATCACTGCCGTGCCTTTTGTGCGGCTCTCTCCGGTGCTATTGCCAGGGAAGGTAATGCTGTAACACCGTGACGGCAGATAAATGCCCTATAGTGCTGAGATATGCAGCTCACTTCTGCACGGAGGAAGATATAATAGCGAAAGGGAGGGGAGAGGAGGAGGAGGAGGGCGGGCGAGGAGGAGGAGGAGGAGGAGGAGGAGGAGGAGGGCGGGGTGTGTCTGGGAGGCTGGTCGACGAGATACAGAGAGAACGAGACGGCGGAGGAGAGAAGGGAGAGACGGAGAGTGCCGGCGATTGGGCCGAGGAACAAGGGAAGAGGGGGAGAGAGGGAAAGAGAGCCGCGAAGGACGCCGTGCGCTCTCTCGCCCCGTATCTTATCTGCATTCCTCACCAGTGCTCTCCTACAGAAACAGTGTGTCCCGGGCCTCTAAACACACTATTATCCCCCGTGTTTATCACAGCCCACATTAGCGCCGCCCGCCCGACTTACTGTAATGGAGTCGTTTGGTTTGATGGATGCCCCCGTGGGCGCGTTTTCCATATCTACCTAACGGCGACTGTTCTACACCTCCCCGTCCTACGTCCCCTCGCCTCGCCGTCCGCCCTGGTGTCTGGGAACGCGCCGTCTGCGGGGCTGGCGTTACGACAGAGGTTAAGGCCGTGGTAAATAAGCTGCTGGGTGAAGGGCGGGGGCGGGGGGTTCTCAGACTGGGGTAGCTCCCACCCCCACCCGCCCCCTGTGGATCGCCGTCAGGGGGAGTATGTTGGTGCGTTCAGGCACTGACAGACCGTGGTGGGCCCACTGTAAAGGGCGTTTTTTTGAGGTTGGTCTGGCGGCTTCGGAGGGGCTTTGCCTTTCCCCCCCACCCACTGTATTTGTATGCATGTTAGCGCGTTTTTATTCGCCTGCAGGCACCTCGATTACATTTAAGATTCATCCATCATGCGTGCCGTAACCTGATTGCCCTTCCTCCCCATGGGAGAGATTTCAGGTTTGATATGATCTGAGTGTGTGTGAGTGTGTGTGCGTCTGTGTGTGTGTGT
>JAPMUY010005237.1:312500-315000 GCA_026901105.3 Galaxias olidus | reverse complement strand
GAACATACTGTTACTGACTAGAGAAACCAAAATCTAGTTTTTGCTTAAATTGTTAACATGCTCAACTGGAACTGACCAAAACCCCCGCAATTCTTTTTCATTCTGTCAAAGCCAGAGTGAAGTTGGCGCATTACATTTTGGGGGCGTGAAGCGTTGTATTGCAACATCTCTCAGGTACTCTAATTGTTTTCAAACATAGTATGTCATCCGAGAACTTTTTCCACGCTCAAATTTCCCATGCCATGTCCCGTTGGCGTACTGCGCACACATTTTCCGTCATATGTTAGTATGTTAAGGATGCATAGTAAGCAATTCCGAACACTGCCTCTGTCTTTCTCTTTCTCCCTCTTGATCTCCTATCTCCCTAACTGTATATGTATGTTCAAACAGCTACAGTCTTTTGTAGATTTAGCCATTCATCCCTTACATAGACTGTTGCAGTCATTCACCTCGGTTAAGTCGATGGGCGTTTGGACACCAGGTTTTCCCCTCTACTGTGACCAGTTCCAATCTTACGACGTGTTGTTGAGGGCTGTCATTCCCTCTGCGTTCCCTTCAGACTGAACCCTGTCATCACAGCGTTCAATCTATTCCGCACCTAGATGTGTTTGACTGTCTGACGGCTTTGTCCTCGTTGCGACCGAAAACAGCGTGTCACTGGTGTACAATGCAGAGTCTTACAAATCCCTCATAGTGAGGGCTCTGCCTATTTCTTCCTTTTTGTTCACCTCTCTCATTCTGCCTCCCTTTTTCTCTCTCTCTTCTTCTTCTCTCTCTCACTCTCTCGTGCTCACTGGTAGAGTCACCATCTCAGCCACACTCCACACTAGTCGTCGCTCTCTCCTTCCCCCTGAGCTCTGAGTTCCTCTCTCTCTCTCTCTCTCTCTCTCTCTCTCTCTCTCTCTCTGCTCATCGTGCCTTCTTGTCTGTTTGAAATTGCCTCCCCCCCTTACTCTCAACTACTGTCCTCCTCTTCCTCCCTCCTCTTCCCCCTGTTCTTCTCTGTCATTAGGAGGAGAGTTGAAGGGGGACTGGAGTGGTCTCTCTTCTTTCGAAAAGGAGCATTAAGAGGCTTGTTTATGAGGGGTCAGAGTTCATCTCTGGACCGACTCTGGCATCACCCGGCCCAGCCATCGCCGCCGTAAATGCTGGTCTACCTTAAAGCTGTGAACACAGTCTACCTGTCCTGTGGTACTGTAAAGGCTGGTCTACCTTTTAGCTGTGAACACAGTCTATCTGTCCTGTGGTACTGTAAAGGCTGGTCTACCTTTTAGCTGTGAACACAGTCTATCTGTCCTGTGGTACTGTAAAGGCTGGTCTACCTTTTAGCTGTGAACACAGTCTATCTGTCCTGTGGTACTGGAAAGGCTGGTCTACCTTAAAGCTGTGAACACAGTCTACCTGTCCTGTGGTACTGTAAAGGCTGGTCTACCTTTTAGCTGTGAACACAGTCTATCTGTCCTGTGGTACTGTAAAGACTGGTCTACCTTTTAGCTGTGAACACAGTCTACCTGTCCTGTGGTACTGTAAAGGCTGGTCTACCTTTTAGCTGTGAACACAGTCTACCTGTCCTGTGGTACTGTAAAGGCTGGTCTACCTTTTAGCTGTGAACACAGTCTATCTGTCCTGTGGTACTGTAAAGACTGGTCTACCTTTTAGCTGTGAACACAGTCTACCTGTCCTGTGGTACTGCAAAGGCTGGTCTACCTTTTAGCTGTGAACACTGTCCCCCCTGCGCTGTATCACTGGGTGCACAATCATTCAACATGGCTGACCTGTCTCTCTCTGTAGCCTGCGAAGGAAGCTGTAGGTCAATTAGAGGTCACAGCGTATTCCTCTCATTATCCTTTTTAAAGAGGAACATTCTGGAAAAGGCTCTGGTCCAATTAAAAGATAAGGATGTGGCCATTAGCCGCCACACCGCTGGGCGCTCCGTCCTGGACAGTGATGGGGGGGGGGCGCAGATCCACGTAGGCTTGTTGCTCCCGTCTCAATCTTCCATCTTTAATCTAGAGTGCGGCATCACATCGGGAATATGTTAATACGAGGAGAGAGAGAGAAAAGGAAATGGGTCCGGTTTGGCGTCCAGGTTAACACGTTCGTACGTACACAGAAAACCATTTTTTGTTTCATTGCCGTCGGCCGCAAAAACCTGCCTCGTATGCCGAACACCCCCTCCCCTCTTTTTGTCGCTCACTCCCCCCCCCTCTCTCTCTATCCCCCTGCCTTTCTCTTTCTCTCTCCCCCTCCATTTTTCTCTCCCTTTCTCTCTCTCCGCCTCCCTTTCTCTTTCTCTCTCCCCCTCCCTTTCTCTTTCTCTCTCTCTCTCTCGCTCTCTCTCTCTCTCTCTGGCGCACACTGTCTCTGGCTGCCTCTGACTCTGATGTTGGCTCCCCTCTCCCCGGAGTTTCCAGAGCTTCATAAGCCTGACGCAACCCTCGCCCTCTCTCTGTCAGTCATCTGTCTGGGCTACACACTCACACACACACACACACACACA
>JAPMUY010005237.1:302500-307500 GCA_026901105.3 Galaxias olidus | reverse complement strand
GCCTCGCGTGAATCCGTCTTTGATTGCGCCGCTGCGTCGGTAGGATTTTCCGTGTCTTTTTGAGGGCAAACACAAAGACACCCTGCCTCTCTGGAACGGGCGGGGTCCCTCTCTCGCAGATCAACGGCTAGCAGACTCTCGCTCTCTCTCTCTCTCTCTCTCCATTTCTCTCTCTCTCTCTTTTACCTCTCTCTATTTCTCTCTCTCTCACTCTTTCTCTCTCTTTTTCTCTCTCCACTCCCTTCTTTACCGTGTCTTTCTTTATCATTTCTTTCTTTATCACTCATTTTGTTTCAGCGGCTGCTGATCTCCCATGGTTCCTTGCAAAGTCACCGCTAGGACAATGAAAGCCACATCCCATTATTATCCAGTACGCGTCGATCGAGGGATCTGCATATCCCCCTCCTCGTTCTCTGTCTCCGGGGGGCTACAGGGGGCCTTTCTGCTCCGGTTCTTACACGCTCCTTACACTTCTCTGCTACGGTATGGACGCCATAAACGACACAGCCGCGGAAGCCAGAGGGAGCAAAACTTTCTGTTTGATACGCTATGCATGCACGCATACAAATACACACACACACACACAGAGACGGACAGGCACACACGCACACACACAGGCAGACTGGCGTACACACACAGTCTGGCACACACACACACACACACACACACACCTGAGACTAAACATCACAGAGACACGCACACACGCAGGCGCACACACACACACCTCTGTTAGGGTGGGGTTCTTTATTTCATTAACAGCCGCTCGCACGCCAAAAATCATTATGCCACCCTTCTGTTCCAGCGCGGCCAAGCATGGCAGCTAACGTGCGGAACAAATTTCTCTTACCCTCGCCTCCCCTCCCCCCCCCCACCCCCTCTCTCTCTCTGCCGCTCTTTCTCTGGCTCCGGCTAATAATTATGTTTAGGATGTGATTTACCTGCATCAAAGGCAGTGTGGTGGCTCACTTTGGTGTGGTGGCTCCGTGATGAGTCATTAGTGTTCTTCTCGCCGTCGTTCCCTCTGCTGGAGGGCTGTGCGGCCAACAGGTGTCCCCCGGCCCACCAGACCACAAACCCACCGCTCCCTCTCATCCCTCTCCCAGCGCTCTGATTAAACTAACGGGGGGTTTCTAAAGAGGTTGTCCTCGACCGTAAGCCCTCGTCGTTTATTTTTTTTTGTGGTTTTACGACGAGCTGGAAACAGCCCCTCCGTGTGTGTTCAGTGCCTGTTTTAGAGGCAGCAAAAAGCCAAACCTCCTATTATGTTGAGGTTTATATGTCTGTTGTGGCGGCGGGCTGAGCCTTTGCACAGAGACTACATTTCCCATGATGCTCTAATACCCCCTTTCCATCAACGCGAACCTAGAGCCCCAGTTCCGTGCCGGTGCTAGAGCCAGTTCACCCTCGGTTCAATTTGCGAGCCTTAGAAGAACCGTTTGCTTTTCCACGGGCTAGAGAACCACGTCATTACATCAGCATATGCGTCAGTAAACGTCACTGCTTTCGCAGCAACGCAAGGCTCAACTGCAACGCAAAACAGCAATGGCGGAATAGCCATTAGCTAGTCAACTGAAATTTTTTTTTTTACTTCCAGTGCCTTCTCCTTTCTTTATAAAATTAAAGACGTACCAGGAGTGCTCCTTTTTGAAAGCGGCGCCCCCTTGTACTTTTTCATTTTTGGTGGAGCACGTCATGTAGCCTATCTGGTGTGGAAAATAGTTTCACTTTTACCAAAGTGCAGCGCTCATCAATGTCACTTCATTGTCAGCCAGCCAATCAAAATCGATTAAAGGCGGGACTAAAAGTGGTGCCTGGTCTTAGACCAGCAAAGAGTTGGAGCCAGCTTGGAACCCGTTTTTCTGGCCAAGAGCCGGGTCCTTGGCGATAAACCAGCCCTGGAACTTGCTTGGTGGAAAAGGGATATAAGCGGATTTCTGAAGAGCCACATCATGGCGTACATGACGAGTGGCCTGCAGTGCATTAATGAAATTCACTTTCAGTGTTCCTTTGCCCGACTCGCACGCACATCGTGCACATGCCCATTGTCACCCCCCCCCCCCCCCCAAAAAAAAACCAGCACTCTCCTCCCCCGCTGTTTCTGCCTCCACCAACGCCCCCGTTGCCATGGAAATTGATAGGGTGGCAATCTCGGGTCCCGACCGTGTTTTGACAAGTCATTCCAAGTGGAAAAAAAAGAGGTCTGTGTCTGGAAACAAAGCGCTGGCTTAGGGGGGGCTTTTCCCGCCCTGGGGGAGCTGCTTTATTTATGAGACACCACAAACACGCCGCCATGGAACAAAACTGCTAGCCAGGGCTGCTACTTAGACCTCCCTCCGCCTCCCCCCTTTCCCTCGCTCACATCCTTGCCCCGGCGCTCTCTCTCTCTCTCTACATTATTTTCTCTCTCTCGCTCTCTCTCTCTCCCTTTCTCCATTAGCCTCTGGAATTCTTTCCTCTTATTATAAGTCTGCATCCCCCCTCCCTCTCTCTCGTTCTCTCACTATCGCCCCTGTTTGCACTCCCTCTGCCATTTTCCTTTTCCATGTTACAGTATAATAATAGCCTTTTGCTGTTGCCCACACAGCAGCATTGGTCCATGGGGTGCCCTGGTGAGGTGTGTGTGTGTGGTGTGTGTGTGTGTGCGTGTGGTGTGTGTGTGTGTGGGTGTGGGTGGGTGTGTGTGGGGGGGGGGGAGTCCAGTGTAGGGTTGTAATTGCTGGCTGATTTGTGGTCAGAGAGGGTCAGATATCCTGCAGGGAACATGACAGGCTGTTAAAGGCAGAGAAACAGCGCCGGGGCGCCGCACCCGTTTAACCCCGCGCTGCCCCGGGGGAGGTCGGAGCGCTCCGTCCGCCTGTCCCCTTTTATACCCCTAAGAGACACTGTGTGGGAGAACGCCGTCTGTGGGGTTTGGCCACGCCTGTGTGTGTGTGTGTGTGTGTGTGTGTGTGTGTGTGTGTGTCTCAATGCTTATTACTAACGCTCCTCACAGCCTGTCCCACGCCGACACCACGGCTGATCCTTACAGCGCGCAGAGCAGGTGTGCACCCATTGGAGCGCTACCCTTCCCTCCTCCTCCCCCTCCTCTTCCTCTTCCCCCTCCGCAACGTCCCAACCGGAGAGGGGGCACCGGCCACCCTCAGCCACGTCCTACCGAGACACAAGCAGAAGGTGCAGGAGGGAGGGGGTGACGGATGGATGGCCAGATGGCCACTGACGTAGGACACAGCGGGGGAGGGGGGGAGGGGGGGGGGGTTCTGTTCACACCTCGACGCACTGACGGGCCCGCGAGACGCAGAACTAAAGGGTACCAGACGTACCCGGTCCACGTCCAGTACCATGCAGCCTCACTTTGTGGCGTGTGCCGTCAACCTTGGTACCTCGGCACTGTGGGTTCCAAACCCGGCGGAGATGTTTCAACGCCGTTGTACGGTGGCACACAGTCATGGAACGTGTTTATAGGAGAGCAACGCTGTGGTGGTGGTGATGGGTGGGGGTAGGAGGTTAAGGTGGTGGTGGTGATGGGTGGGGGTAGGAGGTGAAGGTGGGGATGGTGATGGGTGGGGGTAGGAGGTTAAGGTGGTGGTGGTGATGGGTGGGGGTAGGAGGTTAAGGTGGTGGTGGTGATGGGTGGGGGTAGGAGGTGAAGGTGGTGATGGTGATGGGTGGGGGTAGGAGGTTAAGGTGGTGGTGGTGATGGGTGGGGGTAGGAGGTTAAGGTGGTGGTGGTGGTGATGGGTGGGGGTAGGAGGTGAAGGTGGTGGTGGTGATGAGGGTGGTGGTGGTGGTGATGGGTGGGGGTAGGAGGTGAAGGTGGTGATGGTGATGAGGGTGGTGGTGGTGATGGGTGGGGTTAGGAGGTTAAGGTGGTGGTGGCGATGGGTGGGGGTAGGAGGTTAAGGTGGTGATGGTGATGAGGGTGGTGGTGGTGGTGATGGGTGGGGGTAGGAGGTGAAGGTGGTGATGGTGATGGGTGGGGGTAGGAGGTGAAGGTGGTGATGGTGATGGGGGTGGTGGTGGTAGTGATGGGTGGGGGTAGGAGGTTAAGGTGGTGGTGGTGATGAGGGTGGTGGTAGGTGGTGACGGTGGGAACACGTGGGTGTCCTTTGAGGCTGCGATAGCCCTGATCGAGACGGGAGCGCCTGCTAAAAGGGTCCCCCTGAGGGACCGGGGCCGTCTAATGGAGCCTCATCAATTCCTGCTGTCCGCAAAAGTGCGTGTCACCACTCTGGTAACTACTCCTGACAGGGGTGATGAAGCGCTTGTTAAAGTTGAGAGATTCCGGTGGAACTGGAAGCCTTTAGATATAAATCTGTGTAGAGGTAGATGGGGGGGGGCTGAGAGAGGAGGAGGGAGGGAGGGGATGGAGTGATTGAGAGAGATGGAGAAGGGGGGACAGCGAATGAGAGAGAGCCTACGCGGAGGTGTCACGGTTGAAAAGGGGAAGGAGAGGGGGAGAGAAAGAGAGGGGACGCTAATGATCTCCATCTGTCTCAGAAGACGACGGGGAGGTAGAGGAGGGGAGGAGGGAGAGGGGAGGAGGAAGAGGGGAGGAGGGAGGTGAGGAAGAGGGGAGGAGGAGGGGAGAAAGAGGGGAGGGTTGGTTAGAGAATGCTGTTGTTGTTTTTTTTACTTTGGAAACGAGGAGCCAGCGGCAGAGAGGCAAGCAAACAGAGAAATGCAAATGTCCCACTGGCTCTGCCTCGTCTGGGGCTGGCATCGTTTGGAGTCAGCTGTTCCAGCCCCTGACAGCTGGGAGAAAGTAGGGACCTCTCAATCACGCCACACTTATGTTTAGCACTTAGCTCAAAGTGACGCTTTAGCGGAGGACGGTGAGGCGCTAATGCTAGCGTTTAGCCCTCCATTCGTCTTAGCCCTAATCGTGGCATGTGTGGTACAGTAAAGGAGCCTGTGTACATGCGTGTGTGTGTGTGTGTGCGCGCGTGCGTGTGCGTGTGCGTGTGTGTCTGAGCGTTTCGTCTCTGTGTGTGTTTTTTCCC
>JAPMUY010005237.1:290000-295000 GCA_026901105.3 Galaxias olidus | reverse complement strand
GTTAACGATGATGAAGATGATGATGATGACACTGACAACGATGAAGACGACGATGCCGGAGAGCACAGCTGCCTCTCACAGCCCGCATTCTGTGTGTGTATCCCCTTTTCGACGATGAAAGTGCTTCTCTTTGGCTTGGAGGGAGACTTTTCCCGTCCGAGCAAGAGAGACGGTGATTGTGTGCCTCTCTCCTCTGAATACTGTCTACGGGAGCCTCCGGAACAATCGCTCTCTTTTATGTTCCTCTGCGGAGCGGGGGAGCGTTTGGGTTTCTTCCCTGGCTCGGCTGTTTCCTCCCCCTCCCCGTGGGGTTCATCAAAGACACTTCACAATGATTATTCTCTAATCGCGGATGGAATCGTCTCAAATGTCTTTTCAGGAGAGAAAAGGTCACTTCATTACGCCGCTGTCGGTGGGTCCCTAAGGACCACAGGGGAGGTTGGGGGGGGGGGGGGGGGGGTAAAGCATTGTGTGCCGGGGTACGGCATTGTTTAGGTGTTAGGAGGCGCACACGAGGTTCCAAACCAAAAATGCACCATCTCTTGCTCCACCCCCCTCCCCCGCCATCTTTATTTGGCGTTCCCCAGCTGGCCAGCCTTTGAAATACGTGTAAAACCTTCGGGAGCCAATTATATGGGTCCAAAACAATACCACCGCTATTTGTTGATGAACTCCCAGGTGTGTGTGAGTGTGAGTGCATGTGTGTGTGAGTGTGAGTGCATGTGTTTACTGCATAGTGCATGTGTGCGTGTGTGTGCGTGTGTGTGTGTGTGTGTCTAATCGCACGGCCAAAGGCACGAGAGCCGTGGAGGACAGAAATAACGCTATGAAACGTCCAAATATGTGCCCGACATTCCATACGTTTTCCTTGGGCTTTTTTTCCACCTTTGTCACCAATTTGCCAGCAGTGTGTAACGCCTCGCAGTAAGTCACCCCGCTATCTGCACAAGCCCAATGATCCGCCACGTATTCCGGCTCCGTTCGTAATTCATTAATTTGCTGTTTCCCCACAGTCACTCACCCGGAATAATCCGTCTGGAAAGTCCAGCGAGCTTTTCCGCCACCAAGCAGAAATGGGATTGTGGATGACTGATCACAAAGCTTATATCCATGGAGTCCCACTTCTCTGTTAATATGCAGGCAGGCACTCTCTCACTTGCCTAGAAGCACATGCTGAGATAGATATACACACACACATACCTACACACACGCGCGCACACACACACACAAACACACACACACACACACACACACACACACACACATACCTACACCCACACACGCACACACACACACACACAGAGAGAGAGAGAGAAACATACCAATTTACTCATGGCCACATACTGTATATAATCCTCTAATCCCACTCTTCTGTGCCACACTTCAAGCCTCTCGCTGTTCAGCGGCGCCGGTCTCTTCCTGCCGACTATCATGCTGTGGAATGGCCTTTGAACCCCCTGTACGTCAAGTCCCCACTCCTACCGCTCCTCCATAGATCGGAAGCTCTTGTAACTGTATGCATAAGAGGACATCTTTCCCCGACGAGCGAAGCCGAAACGAGGGTGTGGATGGACTGCCGGCGGGAGCCGAGATGGGTGTGGTGTTTTTGGGGTGGCGGTGCGAGGAGCAGTCCTGGAGGCCAGGCTCAGTGTGTGGGACGGGGGGGCCTGAGGGGCCAGCGGACTATCAGGGTGGCCCTGTCTGACACGACATTGAGGGCCCGTAACACACACTACACACGCACATAAACACACACACACACACACACACACACACATACAGAAACACACTGAGCGTGAACGTGTGTGTGACTGTCAGATGTTTGTCACAGCTAAAAGTTATTAAGAGACGGAGGAGGAGGAGGAGGAGGAGGAGATAGATTTGACACGGGGAGAGGAAGAAAAGAGCAGTCAAAGGAAGCCGGAGGGAAACGTCAGAGAAACTGACTGGAGAGAGAGAGAGAGAAATGATGTAGGAGAGGAGAAAGAGGGAGAGGGCAGCCAAAGGTTCCCGAGCAAAGAGAAGACAGGAGTACAGAAGCCAAAAATAGAAGAGAGAGACACAGCTGTTCCTGAAGAAAAGAGTAGAGGGTTGTGTAAGGCCACGGAGAAAGAGAACAGAAGTGAGAGAGAGAGAGAGAGAGAGAGAGCAGAGACTGGGCTCTGATTCACTCCCTGACTTCCTGTCTCTCCATTCTTCCCTGTGAGCGGGGACAAGCGCTGAGAGACGTCTGCGTGTGGGCTGACCGTCTGAGAGGCTATGTTTGAGGGTCGGCCGTCCTCTCTCTGTGACTGCGGGAGACGTAGGGACGAGTGTGTCGGTTTGCATGTCTGCATCCGACGTTTAGCTCTAGCGTATTCGTGTGTGATTCTGTTAAAGGTGTGTGTGTGTGTGTGTGCTGGTGTGTATGTGTGTGTGTGTGTGTGTGTGTGTGTGTGTGTGTGTGTGTGTGTGTGTGTGTGTGTGTGTGTGTGTGCTGGTGTGGTTTTGTGTGTGCGTGTGTGTGTGTGTGTGTGTGTGTGTGTTCTGGTGGGTATTTGTGTGTGCGTGTGTGTGTGTGTGTGTGTGTGTGTGTGTGTGCTGGTGTGTGTGTGTGAGCACAGCCGTCAGCCTATGTTGCTCCGTGTCCTTCTCCATCCGTGCTACATTCCCCTTTTCCCTCTCCTCTTTTTTCTTTTCCTTTTCCTACGTTCTCTCTCCATCTTCCCTTAATCCAGTCGAGCACAGTTTGTCACAGGCATGGAGGTGTTCTTGGCATAGCAGCCTGTGTTCCCTCTCTCTTCCCCTGGCTGCCTGCCTGCGTGCGTGTGTTGACGGAGGCAGACGTACTGTAGCAGGATGTAGCAGGATGTTTTCTGGGTTACCAGTTTGTTCCAAGCCTCTCTCTTTTTCAAACAGTGTCTCCTCCTGAACCGAGCTAATTAATGCATTCCTCCATAAAGGAATGGTAATTAAGATAATGAGATTTTCAGAGTGAAGTGTAGCATGCCAAGAAGACGGGGCGCATGCAGCGACAGACGCTCTCTCTCTTTACCTCTCTCACTCTTTCTCTTTCTCTCTCTCTTTCTCTCTCTCTCTCACACTCTCTCTCTCTCTATCTCTCTCTCTCTGGATCTCTCTCTCCCTGGATCTCTCTCTCCCTCCTCTGGATCTTTCTCTCAGTATCTCTCTGCACCTCTCTCTCTCTCTCTCTCTCTCTCTGGATCTCTCTCTCCCTGGATCTCTCTCTCTCTCCTCTGGATCTTTCTCTCAGTATCTCTCTGCACCTCTCTCTCTATCTCTCTCTCTCTGGATCTCTCTCTCGCTCTCACTGTATCTCGTCCTCCCCCTATTACTCTCTCTCTTTACTTCTCTATTTCTCAACCTCCTCTAGCCTGATTTATGCTCTCAATCTCTCTCTTTCTCTCATGCCATGTTTTCCTCCCCTGCCTCCCTCCCTCTCCCGTCGCCTCCCTCCTTCTCGTGAGCATGCTGCTCTCGTTTGTCTTGAGTTTGCTCACCACATAATTAGCTATACGATCACCAGTCGTGTAATTATGTATAGCGCTTTTGATATGTAATTAGAAAATGTATCGGGATCCAAGTGTAATCATTTGTGTTGTGCGATTACCTATTAACAATGCAAACAGTAGTGCCTAAGAGCCCGTGACCGCCCCCCCTCTCTCCCCCTCCCCGACGACGTCAGCAACATGAGTGGGAGGCGTGTGTGTCTGATAAGAACAGCTTACAAACACTCACACTCTCTCACACACACACACACACACACACACACACAGACACACACACAGGCCCGCTCACACACGAGCGGAGGACTTTCTGACAATTCTCTGAGCTCTCCTGGACAATTTTATTTTTTATATTTTAAAAACGTTCCCCCGCCATCCACGAAATCTTATGGTAGGAATCAGAAGCGGTTCCACTTCAGGAAGCGGCCCACAGACCGTTATTAGACAGTAACACTTGTCCTTTCCCTCACGTCGACACTGCTGTGTTTCCAGCGACGATACATCACATTAGCGCCGAGCAGAAGTTCTAATGGCGTCACCAAAAAGTGTGTTCCCAACCACAGAGGCCACCCGTAACCCCCCTCCCCCACCTTCCTCCTCCCCCTCCTCCTCCTCTTCCTCCTCCCCCTCCTGAACAGCTTGCCGGAGCGTCCCGATGATAACAAGACGAGAGGTGTGAGGGTCTGCCGAGGAGCGTGGCCGCGCAGACGAAGGTGTGGGGCTAGCGAAGCGCCCTGAGAGCGCATTCTGCATCCCACGTCAACGCTGTAATTAGACCCACCTCAGGCTGCCCTCCCTCCCTCTCTCTCTCTCTCTCTCTGCCCTCGCTTTCACTCCTCTTTCTCTCTCCCCTCTCTTTCTCCCTCCTCTCTCTTTGTCTCTCTCCCTCTCTTTCTCCCCCTCCCTATCTCTCTCCCTACCTACCACTCTCTCTCCTCTGACCCTCCCTCCCTCCCTCTCTCCCTCCCTCTCTCTTTCTCCCCTTTTGTCTTCCGTTGTCTTCTTCTTCGCCCACAAAGCTCTCCTTTACTCCTACGGACCCGGTAGAGCCACGGCACATTGGAATGGCCGTTCGTGGGTGAAGTGAAGACGTGTTCGGAGAGAGAGAGAGAGGAGAGTCGTTAGACACTGTGGGTTGTAGGCCTTTAACCCTCCGCCGTGTTGTTCTGATCCAAGGAGATGTTTGAGTGTCCAGGCCACACACACACACGTGGTAGTGTGATACATCCAATCAAACATACTACATGTACCTCCATACACACAAACATACTACATGTACCTCCATACACACAAACATACTACATGTACCTCCATACACACAAACATACTACATGTACTTCCATACACACAAACATGACTGACAGGGTCAACGGCTTTTTTAGCGATTGCTGCCCGTTTCTTCCTGTGCGATTCATGGGGTCGACGTGGTTTCCGGTTTCTTCCGGTGCGATTCATGGGGTCGACGTGGTTTCCGGTTTCTTCCTGTGCGATTCA